>JAFELO010000122.1:0-27712 GCA_017140195.1 Eumaeus atala
GCCCCAAAAGGGAGGTCTCATCTCGCATAAATTTAAGGCCACACCACAGGGTAACCAGCCCCAAAAGGGAGGTCTCATCTCGCCTAACATCAAGACCACACCGCAGGGTAACCAGCCCCAAAAGGGAGGTCTCATCTCGCCTAACATCAAGATCACACCGCAGGGTAACCAGCCTCAAAAGGGAGGTCTCGTCGCACATGACACGTCAACGTTTCTAAATCAAGAACCCAATCTCAAATTCTATGAAATCAATATAGATACGTCTAAATGATTATTACCTCATATCCTGTTACAAACTAATGTATCCGATATCCCTCTTTCACTCCTAGTAGACTCAGGGTCTTCTATAAGCCTGCTTAAATCATCCTGCATTTCTAAAACTCAAAAGCTCATAAGAGAATCAGTAAAAATTAAAGGAATAGACCCAGGCGATGAGCCCACATTAACTGAGGGCCATTTCCAACTTAAAATAGAGCTAGAAGAAAGTAAACAAATAAAGTATAAATTCCATGTCATAAAAGAAATTAATTTACAATACGACGGCATTATTGGCTCCGATTTTCTAACGGATCACGGCTGTACAATTGATTACACCAAGGATACTCTTAAAATAGGTAAGATCAATATTCAGTTACATTTTATTAATCCTTCCTACGTCGTTCCGCCTTGCTCGGAAACAGTTATTGAATGTTCCGTTAAAAATAATGGTCTCAAAGAAGGTATAATCCTGGACCAACACATTACCGATCACCTATTAGTATCCAATTGTATAGTAAAAGCTAAAGACAATGACAGAATTAACCTCACTGTAGCTAATACTTCAGAATTTCCTATTAATGTGAATCCAAATTTAAACCTAAAACTGGAACCTTTACATCCGACATCGTTTAAAATAAATCTAAATACTCGAAATTCCACTGACAGAACTAATAAAGTTATACGATCCCTGAGATTAGACCATTTGAACACGGAGGAATCTGACGCTTTAATAGATGTGTGCACGGACTACTCTGACGTTTTTCACTTACCGGAAGACCGCCTCTCTTACACCTCCATCCTAAGTCACAAAATTAGAACGACTACGGATATCCCTATACATACCAATTCTTATAGATTCCCGGAATGTCACAAAAGGAAGTGGAAACTCAAATAAACAAAATGCTCCAACAGAATATAATTGAACCTTCCATCTCACCCTGGAGTTCGCCAATCTGGATAGTCCCTAAAAAGTTAGATACCCAAGGTCAAAGGAAATGGCGTGTAGTCATTGACTATCGTAAACTTAATGATATAACTAAAGGAGAAACCTATCCGATTCCTCAAATTTCGGAAATCCTTGATCAGTTAGGTAAAAGTAAATACTTCTCCACGCTAGACCTGGCTTCCGGTTTCCATCAATTATTAATTTCTCCCGAGGACGCAGAGAAAACAGCGTTCTCAGTCCCTCAAGGACATTACCAATTTAATAGAATGCCATTTGGCCTAAAGAATGCACCTGCTACATTCCAAAAACTCATGAACAATTGTCTCACCGGGCTACAAGGGAACCGGTGCTTTGTATACCTAGATGACATAGTTATTTATTCTTTTGATTTAAACTCTCACGTTGACAGCCTACGAGCAGTGTTTAATAGACTCAGGCGCTTTAATTTAAAACTACAGCCGGAAAAGTGCGAATTCCTACGGAAAGAAGTAGCCTACCTTGGTCATATAATCGGAAAGGACGGCGTGAAACCGAATCCCGAAAAGACAAAAGCAGTATCCAATTACCCTACGCCTAAATCACCAAAAGAAGTCAAATCCTTTCTAGGATTAGTATCATATTATCGTAGATTTATACCTGAATTCGCCAAACTAGCAAAATCACTAACATTATTGCTTAAAAAGGATACTCCATTTCATTGGAAAAACGAACAACAAATTGCTTTCGAATCCTTAAAGAACAAATTAATCTCAGCACCAGTTCTAGCTTATCCAGATTTCACACAACCCTTCCTTCTCACCTGTGACGCATCGAACTTTGCAATTTCTGCTATTTTGTCACAGGGGCCTATCGGACTAGATCTCCCCATTGCATATGCCTCCCGCACATTAAATAAAGCTGAGTGCAACTACAGCACAACAGAGAAAGAATGCCTCGCTATAATTTTCGGCACAAAAGTATTCAGGCCCTATCTCTATGGCCATCGATTCAAAATAATAACAGATCATAAGCCCTTGCAATGGTTATTTAATTGCAAGGATCCTGGATCAAGGTTAGTCCGATGGCGTCTCAAACTCGAAGAATTTGAGTATGAGATCCACTATAAAAAGGGGAAAATTAATGCGAATGCAGACGCGTTATCCAGATATCCTGTAAACCCAATAGAACCAGTCACGACAGAATTTCCACAAGAATTAGACAGAGACCTTTTAGATTTACTAGTATCACCGGCATCATTCAATCCCGAAGAGATACCTGCCGAAACGAACAATCCTTTCGATGACATTTTACCTCTTCCGGAAATGGAGCCTACTAATATTCCAGACATACTTAGAGAGGAAATAGAAAATGACTTGAATAACCTGCCTCAACGAGATCAAACAGTTATCCCTGATCCTGACACTCTAAGTATTGATCCACAACCCTCGACTAGTAAAAGTAATAATGAACCTATCGATGATTATTCAACCTTTTTGAAATTCATATCGGAGAAAGATAAACTTAGCACCACAATAGAAGAATATAACCAAAGCCTAATAAAAACTCGAGATAAAGTTATCCTAGTCCCATCGTTATTAGACTTAGACGAATCCAACCCTTACATACAAGAAATCCTTATCGATCCTGAAATTTACAAAACTGTTAACGAAACAGAAAAGGAATTGTTCTCATTCCATAAATTAGAAATAAATAACATACATTATTATTTGCTATTTACCAAAGTACATCATTTTGACGAACCATCATATCCCGAAATATTCGAAACTTTGAAAAATGTTCGCAACGAACTTCTCAAGTCAAAAGACGTGAAAGAGATTAGCATCTCAGACTTGAAAAATCCATTTGAAAAACACTCTTTTGTAAGAATCTATAATATATTGTCATATCTTTTTAATAATACAAATATCAAAATCAATATATATCATAATAAGATAATATACCCAGCATCTACTGAAATTAAGAAAATTTTATTTGAGAATCACGATATCCCAGTGGCGGGCCACTTGGGCTCTGCCCGTATGCATAGCCGAATTAAAGAAATGTACTATTGGAAGGGAATGCGCAGTGACATAGAAACTTATGTTAAACAGTGCAAATCCTGCCAGGAAAACAAAGCCCTTAGACAGGCTAATAGAGCTCCTATGCAGATTACTAGTACTTCTTCGGCTCCAAGACAGCGGATATCCATGGATATCGTTGGACCACTGCCCGAAGCCGGGACAGCTAAACTGAAATTTATATTGACTATACAAGACGATCTAACTAAATTCTCGACTGCATATCCTATGCGCTCCACCACAGCCGAAGAAACTAGCGAATGCCTCCTCCACTATATATCCATTTTTGGTATCCCTAAAACTATACTCACTGACCAAGGCACAAATTTTACATTTGTTTAGGAAAACATGTGAATTCCTTAAAATAAAGAATTTATGGTCCTCACCATATCATCCACAGACGCAAGGTGCTTTAGAGCGAAGCCACTCCACACTGAAAGAATACCTTAAATCTTACATCAATAAAGAACAGTCAAATTGGCCTAGATATGTATACACAGCTATGTTGGCCTACAACACGTCCGTTCATTGCACAACACACTACACACCACACGAACTATTGTTCGGTAGCAAACCGTTCATACCCAGCTCTATATATAATGAGCCCCAAGGAGCCACATATCCGGATTATGTGCGAATGCTTCAGAATAGACTAAAGTATTCAAGAGAGAAAGCATTAGATTTTATATGGAAATCCAAGGAAACCTCGAAATCATATTATGATAACCGTGCTCGACCAATTACCTACAAAGCAGGCGATTATGTCTACTTAAAAAACCATCTAAGATTACGTAAGGCACTCTCTCCTATATGGAAGGGACCATATAAAATCACAAAAATAAATGGTAATAACACACTAACTCTATTAATAAATAGACGGCTCGTCACACATCATTACGATCAAGTAAAGCCAGCTGATATAACAAGAATGTAAACAGAATATAATTATACATAGTAGCAACTATAGTTAGGATAAGTTTCAATATTAATATATAATAGTAAGTAATATAATAGTGAGTACTTAGATATAAATAGCCTTTCTTATTCATTCTTTCTTCTTTATATTCTATTTATTTTCCTCTCTTCTAGGTGTCCAGAATGGTGTCTATCCTATCAGGACTTCGTTCACCCTATCTCTTCAGGCTCTGGTCTTTATTTCGACTATATGGGTACACTCGGCATAAGTAACACACACCTGAGGGTTGTAATACCCTTAGACATATCCCATTTGAGGGCTCATATAGACGCCATTAACTATAATATAAAAACAATTGAAAACCTGTGTAATCGAACATACATAATCCCGATAGATAAAGAATGCCACAATAGACTCAGCGCGATATCAGGATTTAGTTACAGACTACTCATCCATCTCACATTTGATAGATAACAGAAGTAAACGAAGTGCATGGATCAGTGGAGCAGGTACTTTAATAAAACATATTTTCGGCAATCTAGATGAAGATGATGGCTTAAAATACAATAAAGCAATAGAATCATTACAGCAGAGTGAAAAACAACTAATTGGGTTTATGAAGGAAAATATATTAATCACTTCATCACTAACCTCAACATATAATAAAACTATTCATGAAATTCAAGAAAACGAATTGAACCTTAACATGACTATTGGCAAGCTCACATGGGTTATTGGCAATATTACGGAAACCACGAACGGGTTACTAATTTTGGCAACCGTAAATGAAATACTTAACTCGCTTGAGGCAATCCTACTTACTCTTTCATTTCAAATACAAGATGTGACCAATGCAATACTATTCAGTAGCGTCAATGTATTGCACCCGGTTATAATTACGCCGCGTCAGCTATATCGCGAGCTCGCTGATAACTACAGACACTTGCCCAGCGACTTCGAGCTGCCTGTTGCTCTAAATTTAGACTCTATACACACAATTTTAAATGTATGTAATATAGTATGTTATTACAGTAATTATAGAATAGTTTTTATATTACAAATACCATTAATTAGTGTTAAGAAATATATGTTATTTCATAATATCGCCCTGCCTACCCCATACAATAATGATCAACCCGATACATTTAGCCTAATAATACCGAGTAATAAATACATAGCAATGACAAAGGACCAGTTCCAGTACTGTACAATAGACAGTACTCAACCCTGTGTATCAGTGAACTCCAATCAATATCTGTGTAATATAGGCAATGTGTACCTAACAGCAGCGCGCTCGACATGTGAGAGCGAGCTATTAACCAAGGCTCTAACTAGTTTGCCGTTTCAGTGCAAGGTTAGAACAACCACGGGGAAGATAGACATCATCAACCCCATCACAAACAATAGGTGGATCTACGTCCAATCTGAAACATCCAAACTCAGAATCGACTGTGATAGTTCAAAATTATATGAGACCACTGTAGTAGGCACGGGAATAATCGTCATCCCCGACCATTGTATCGGTTACTGTAAGACGGTCGTACTGATGCCGAAACATAATGTAATTAACATAAGTTCGCCAATCAGTTACTTACCCGTTTTTAATTTGTCAAACGAAATATATAATATGTATGGTTTAGGTAGCATGAACAGTGTTAAATATAATAGTGTATTTCCGATTAGTTTTGAAAATATCACCAATACAGATGAAATTGAAGCCGATAAAGCCGTAGTAGCTTCACTACTGGACCGGTTGAGAACCGTAGAAGTTAATCAAGAAGATTTCAGTCAATCAGGAACACATTATTCTATAAGTTTTATTATAATATGTATATCACTAAGTTTATATTCATTTTATAAATTAATAAGATATTTGTGTAAACGCATCCGTCAATTCTGGGCCAATGACAATCGCATACCAGCACCAGTAAATTCACTTCAGAACACTATCGACACAACTGAAATAGAACTAGGCCGAGACGGAGACGAACTCTGGTGCTCCCACCAGGAGTCGCCTCTAGCTGAAGACTTGTACTACCCCAAGTCTTCTCTAAGAGGGGGAGGTGTTATGTCCAGAGGTCGGAGGCTTTAATGCTGAATACGCTTGATTATGGCCCATCAGCATTACACTCTCGGAACCTGCGCATTACTCTTATCCCGGCAGCTCAGTCTCTATCCATACATCAGACCTGACGGTCGCGTACAATTTCTATATCCATTTGTCATAAGTTAATTATAATATTTTACTATTTGTTCCTAGCAGTAATAAAATTTATTTTTTAAAAAGACTTTCCATCTAAATCCATCTAACAGTTCGTAATGATCAAAGTAGCAATGTTATTATAAACTTAGTAAGAGGTAGTGCCATGGCACAGCATGTTGTATTGCAGCGGAATTGAGCCGGCACGACGGGGGAGGTACCTCTCGCTCACTTGATACCGCCGTAAAATGACATGTACGGTGTCGCGCCTCGTGTGGTTTGTGATTAACCGGCGGCCCACTGTGTGTGCACAGGAGGGTAATGCAGCGGCATAGTAATTATGATTATGTTCATGGACGTCGGTAGCCATAGAAGGGCTCTGAATGCTCGTTTGTCCCCCTATACTATAAATTAAAAAGAAGGTTCACATGGAACTGCCAAAAGTGTAAGATGACGAGTCTCTTCATTGTGGCAAATTTTCGTTGCACGTCGCTGTTTTAACCGGCAAAGAAAACTAATCCATCTTTGTACATACCCATGATATAAAAACAGTTTAGCACCCCCATGGGGTCCCCCCAACCCCTAACTACTTTTATTTATGGCTCGGTTTATGAGATATAAAGCAGTTAACTGCTATTACATCATCCGGGTAATAAAGCTGCACCTGGCTCTGTTGTTAATGTTTTATACTAGTTTATAGAGTGCAAAATGTAATGTATATCACCTCGCATCTTAAAGTATATCTATAAATCTATCTGCCGAATTTCTTAACGCTCTGTACTCCGGCGGTTTTAGATAATGTTTAAGAGTTATGTAAGTACGAGACACCAATATACGTTCGGGACGAAATGTTCTTGAGTGGCGGCCTCGGACCAGAAAACGGAGTGATGGACTGCCCCCTAACCACTGAACTCACGGCTTAGTTAAGGTGACCGAGACCGATGCTGGAGGCCTATGTCAGCTGTGGACGTAGTCCGGCTGATGATGAAAAATCTAGAAAAATGTTCATCCATCAACTATTTAGATATCATCATTGTTGCCATCATTAGCAGCTCTTCTCAACCCACTGCTGGACACAGGCGTCTCCCAATGAACGCCAGGACGGTCGGCCTCCTGGTATACGCATCCACCCCGGACTTGGCGCCCGTCTTCCCATCTGGTGAATGGCCTACCGTCACTTCGTCTGCCTAAACGCGGCCTCCACTTTAGAACTCTCCTAGACCATCGGCGATCTTTTTATAATTATAACTATGTTTCAACTAAAGACTTTCCATAGCCAACTTCCATATCATCAACATACCTCGAGCTTTGGTTTGGGTTTCTTGCGGGTAAGCAGCGGAAGCAGTGACACTTTTAAACGTCTACGAATTTTATGTGAATTATAATAGTAAAAGTTTTTTGCATTTACATAATACGAAAATTATCAATTTCAATTTGAAAACTAATGTGTGACAGTGTAATAAACAATCAACTGTTGTACGCCTAGCAGCAGCACCCACAAAGCGTTTGCCACTGCACGCGTACTAACAACATTGTCGACGAAATGATCTGATTGCTTACTTATTATAGAAACAATTTACATTGAACTATTTTGGAGTTAACCCATTTTTTTATTACTATACATATTTCTTTTCTTTCTCTTGTTCAAATTAGTAAACTGACTTTCTTGTTGAAAATACTCCAAAATGGCCAGTAAATGTAGATTATGTAGCGAATTCGTATCTACTACTGAAGGTGCTAGATGTACCAGGTGCTCACTGGTTATGCATAGATCGTGAGCAGTTGGGTTCGATCCGTGTAGGGCGTCCAGCTGGCGATGCCATATATGTAAGGAGAAGGAATCGAAAAAGTCTCCGACCACCACCACCACCTCAAGTGATGCGGCATTGGACGACGCATTCCAGGATGCCTTCGTAGGAGATGCTGTAGGTACCAGTTTGGCAGAGGAAATGAGGCTTCTGCGCATCGAAATGGTGCCAGTGCGACGCGAAATATCTTCGTTTAAGACGCAGATAGCCAGCCTTAACACCACCATGGCAAATTTCACCAAGCGGGTCGACGCTATGGATGACCGGCTCACTGCAGTGGAAGAACATGTAAAACTGCGTGACTCCATGAGCGAGGCGGGTCCCTTGGAGAAAATTTCTCAGCTGAAGGTGGAGCTCAATGATCGCGGGAAAAATGAATTTGATTCGCAATGAAATTGAGATCGCGGGGCTGCCGGAGAAGCAGGGTGAGAGTACCGTACACCCGGCAGCGTTGGTCACCAAAAAGGTTGGTATCACTATCAATGATAATGACATCGTGTATGCGGAGCGCGAGGGTCCGTCGTGCAGCAGCTGGTCGTGGTGAACAGCAACGGCCGCGGCTAATTAGAGTGCGCCTCGCGAGGAGGTCCCTGCGCGATGACATCCTGCGTGCGGCACGAACGCGCCGAGGTGCCGACACGTCGGGGATAGTGGATGGGGACGCGCGTCGCCTGTACATAAATCATCTCACGCGTACTAACCGGCATCCCTTTTATAAGGCACGCGAAGAGGGGCGCCGTCGCAGATGGCGCTGCGTGAGGAGGTCCCTGTGTGGACCCGAGGTGACGCTGACTACTTCAATATGGGTATAGGACTTTTGGTTGAAGTACATTATAACCGTGCGACGCCTGTTTTTCTGGTACCTTGTGTTGTATAAAATTTATTTAATCCTTAGTTTTCCTATTGAATTGAATTAGATGTTGTATTTGCCATAGTTTCATCTCTTTTCGTCACTTTGCTAGATTGGCCGCTGCAAAGTTTGTAAATAGTTTAACGTGGAGGGAGTTGAATAGCAGAAGGAATGCAAACGTTTCATATTATATTACATTCATAAAGTAATTGTATGTGAAATATTTCATTACTGTTTAATATATGCTTATGTTACATATTACAATAATCTCAATACCTATCTAATTACAGTTTAATAATCTATATATTACTTAGAACAGTAAAGACCGTGTATCTTACATTGTGTGTACTTTATATACGCAATACTATCAGAGGTTAAGATTAAGAAAGTATATACAGTGGGACCGCTTTATTACCCTGAACTCATTAGTCATAGTAAAACATGCAAGCGGTGACATCGATGTAAGTAATACCTATTGTTAAAACATTTTTTTACTTCTTATGTTAACAATGAATGGACCTAGTAAACTTAGAATTATCTTCCTGAACTCTTCGCTGGGGTTTCGGCATGATGACAAGGTGAAGATGGTCGAGCCCCACGTGTCTCTGGCTATTACATTCGCCGTGGTCTGTCTGCTCGCTCCCGTTGAGCAGATGTGGTTGTGTTTTAATTTGGGAGGCAAATCGTTTTTCCTGGGTTCAGCTTACCGTCCACCTTGGTTATCAGTCCGGATCTTCTTAGATGGACTGACCGAGACAATTGGTTCCTTGCCTTGTGATGACTGTACAACGCTCGTGGGGTGACTTTACTATAATTGTTTTATCTGTGCATCATCATCAGCACAGAGTGCCGCAACAGCTCCTTACTGTTCACAACCTGACGCACTTCACCACTGAGCCTACCCACTTTACGAATGAAAGTGAAACTCTGATAGACCTAGTTTGCTGTAATACAAACCTGGATCGAGTCTGGGTGGACTATGTTAGTGCTGCCTTCATATATTTTGACCACAACGTAGCTAAGGTTAAAATACCCTCTAAAAAAATTGTCTATAGACAAATAAAAAATATCGAGCAAAAAGGAAAACAAGAGGCGCTCGATACTATTGAATGGATTAGATTGTTGCATATAGTGGACAAATTGGTCGAAGCATTTACGGATACTTCAATATGGATATTTGATGTACGCCTATTAAGACGGTAAACATTAAACCTCACCAATATCCAGGGATTACGTATAACGTTAAGCTAATGATGCAATCTCGAAACGAAGCTGGCAAAAGAGTTCACCTTATTAAAACTGATCTATCACAATCTAGTCCAGTCAATAATATCGAGCGCCTCTTGTAGTACTTTTTGCTCGATATTTTTTATTTGCCTATACACAATTTTTTGCCAATTATAGGGATCATCTATTGCCTATTATAGGGAGTTCAAGCGTCAGGTAATGAATGCTATTGCTCGTGAAAAAAGCGCCTACTTTAGGACACGAGTCCAATAAATTTTGCTCATGAAACATCTCTCTTACGTCTAAAGACAAATTTCACGTATTGAGTATTTTAAAATCACTTTATTCTAATGCCATGGGAGTAGACGGTGTTGAGCAGACTTTGGAGATTCTGCTTGCCACCTTGCCGATCAGTTTAGGGATTATTACAAGAATTGTCAACATGTCCATAATTATAAACACATTTCCTCTTATGTGGAGAACTGCTGTGGTGAAGCCCATACCTAAAAAAGAGAATATAACAGACATTAAGGACCTACGACCTATCAGCATTCTCCCATGTACCTCCAAAATATTGGAACGGATTGTATGTAATCAAAATCTGATGACTGAATACATTAATTCCAACGACATATTTCCCACTACACAGTCCAGCTGTCGAAAGCGTTACAACACTACAACAGCTCTAGCCGACGTTATTGATGATATACTGTGCGCGCAGGATGCGGGTCAGGGCGCAATACTTGTGCTCCTCGACTATTCACGTGCATTTGATAGCATTAACCGTACATTGATATTGTCTAAACTTAGGAAACTTGGAATAGCGTGATTTCGCAGTTATCTCAGTAAAAGTGCACAGGTAGTTCAGGTAGGAGATGACGATGGGTCTGTAATGCTATCTGACATCAGCCCCTCAAGTAGGGGGATTCCTCAAGGGTCCATAATTGGTCCCTCGACTTTTGAACTGTACTGTACTGATATCGTCAAACACGTTTAACACCGCAAATATCATATTTACGCAGATGACATAGAACTATACATTTCGTGTAATCCTACTGATATAGGCAGCACAATAACTAAATATAACGAAGGTCTCTCCCGTATTGCTATCTGGTCTGAGTACGTTAGTACTTAATCCAAACAAAACTAAATACATAATGATCGGCACTAGAAATCAGATATACAGAATGTCGCAAAATTCTCCTGTCGTGAAAATACTGGATGACGAATTGTGGGTGTGCTTTTTGACGAAAATGTAAAGTTTGAAAAACATGTGGTGGATTGCCTGTAATTGCTTTTACAGGCTAAATGTTTTATATAAAATTAAAAGCTCTTTGAATACGGATCTTCGGTTGAAGTTATGTGAGTCTTTAGTTTTATCCAACTTGAACTATGCAGATGCTGTAATCGATCCGTGTCTATTTCTCGTTCAAAGGAACTTATACAAAGAGTACAGAATGCATGTAGCCGTTACTGCTTCGATGTCCCTCCACATGAACATGCTTCCCCCTTTCTCAACAACGCCATGATTCTTCGTATGGATCAGAGAAGGCAGCTTCATTCTGCCACCCTGCCCTTTGGCATCCGAACCGAACACCATCATACCTATTCGACAAACTTCAGTGGGCCTGCGATAAGCAGCTTATTCACGTTACGAGAGGATCTGCGTACTTGCTCACTACCCAACTTCACAGAACTGCAGCATTTCGGGGTATTTTAGAAGTTCAGCCACTAAGTGTTGGAATAATTTACCACCGCCTCTACGATTGCTAAATACAATAAATAATTTTAAAAATAAATATAAGACGTATTTGTTACACAAATCCAACCATCTATTGGTAATAACTAACAACACATTCATATATTTTATAAACTAATTCACGTCTGTGTCACGTACCTTATTTTAATGAGGATAATAATAGTTGCAGACTGTTCCAGTGCAGTACCAGTGTCCTTATATTTCTTATTATTCTTTCTGTATTTTTAAATGACACTTGAACCTTGATGTAATTGTGGCCATTTTTTTTTATCTATCGCGTTGTATAAAAAAGCACTTGTCAATACAAATCAAAGAAGTCCAGACACTAGAGTTCCTATAGCTAGCAGCTGGGAGCAGGAGGTCCCATCATCAGATCAGAAGAGGGGCCTAATGATCAGGACGAGTAAGCGATCTGGGTACCCCTCTTATAAGAAGAGGGGACCAAAGAGCAACAGGAGGAGGCGCTATTGCGCGAGGGGCAAGGGGTGAGAATGGGAACCTCACCCCACTGTCCCAAAGTCGGTGGGGTTGTGTGAGTCCCACACACCATTGGACCCCACCCAGGGCCACTGAAGGCGCGTAAGTGCGTTTCCCGCGTCAACAAAAAAGTGACTGATCACCTATAGAAGCTTTAAAAATAGGTTTTCTTAGAGGTAAAAGGAAACGATAGGTATTCCTATCGTTTCCCATCGTTCCCACTAGCAAGGACACAGTTTCTATTCAAAATTTCATGCTCTGTTTGTAAGAGGTAGTGGAATGCTCCATTGAAACCAATTCTTTCGTCTCGCCCATATGCTGCCTAAGAATGGCAGCTGCGATATCCTTTTTGACCACTTTGTGTGTGTTAAGTCGCATAAGTATGGGTGAAAGAGGGCACGGAAACCAAAGTACAAATATGTTGATATCTATGAGTGCCGGCAGTCACAAATAGACTCCAACTACTCATATGTCCCCTTATAAAATAAAAAAAATACTAACTATATCAACTGACACACACAAAGTTCACTCCATACAATGCAGAGGGCTTATACTGAAATCCGGCTCGAAGGACCAGAAGCGTGTTTTTCAAATATTTTCAGTCGAACTTTGCCGGCTGTTTCCCGACACGCTGAGTGCTAATCGCCAGGATCCTGTAATCCCCAGCTTCCAGGCTCAACTTGCTAATAATTATGAAAACTTTCGTTGTTTCAAACTAAGTAATACGGTTAGCCTGCATCATTATTAAACGAAATTTCGTGATTTTTGATGTAAAATAAAGACAGACTTACTCATTATTTAAGATATAACTTTTTTTTATATAGCACTAATGTTCTTTAGAGCAGGTCGCGTTTAGGAAAACGAAGTGTTGGCCGACCGCTCAGGTGGGAAGGCGATCTACAAGCAGTAGCGGGTCCGGGATTGATGTGAGTAGCAGGAGATCGGTTCACTGAAAGAGGTCAATGTCTAGCAGTGGACCGATAATGGCTGATAATAATGACGATGATGATGATAGGAGGCAAACGTGCAGTTTGTGATGTTCCGGTTGCTCAGTCCGTGAGCGGACGCGTATAAAACCTCTGGTTGATCGATTTTATGGGCTACGGTACCCACCAAAAGGCTCTTGACCCTTTAACCCCTCTTACGACAGTGAAAATGTTTTAAGATAGTCTTACATTTCATTGTAAACATCTCATTCATATTTGACACGTAACCAAGTTTTTATTAACCGCCACAGTTATTTTAACACCCGTTCAACTTCTAACCGCGGCTCCGCGTTAACGAGCGCACTGGTAAGTCTCCTAAGGCTGTTTTACTGCAAGAAGTTTCGTTAAATGCTAGCGGGAATTACCATCAGCAGCAGTATTGCATGTGTTTCTATGTTTCTTGTACAGTATCAAGGGGAAAACGAGTATTTATAATTATCATGCAAACATGTTGCCCTCATTACTTTCCCTCTCTGATGGAAGCTGTGTGTGATGCACAGCATCTATGTGAGAAGTACGTTGTGACGTCAGATGCATGAAGGTAAAAGGAAGGTAAATCTTTGGTCGCGCCAGCCCGATTCCGATACATTGCAGAAAATGTTCAATTATAATTTGATTTCATACAATCAAAATCTTACACCAGGACAACATAAGTTCTAAACGGGTACAGCTAAAATATTTTTCTCCTAACCTACTAATATTATAATATTTGCGAGTATGTTTGATACAGTATTACAATTTTGTTAAATATAGTGTAGGGGGCCAGACGAGCAACTATAATCTTTTTACCATTACCGAAGGTCATGGACATTCGCATAATTACCTCCGTGCCTCCTCTCCAAAGGCCACCGGCCACTTACAAACCGCAAGAAACGCGACGCCGAAGACGCCTCTTTCCAATTCACAATGCACACCTCTGCACTACCTCTTACTTACCCACCTCCACCCAAGCTCCTACCCACCACTACACGGTACCCGTATACCGATACGGAGCGAATCACGGGAGATGCACGGGGGTTTGTTCACCGGCTCTGTTCCCCGACGTGCATTTCTTGACTACACATTATATAAGTGCCGTCTCGTTATTCCATTGTCCCCTTTCTGGGGCCCCACCACAAAGGCCTCGTCGGTCCTGCCTCTTCCTATGTTATCCACAACAACACAATACTTAAGTACCTTATCCTACTTCGAGAATATTCTCATGGGATTTATTTCACGCGGGTCAGTCCGGGGCCCAAAACATTAAGGTGAACAATATTACACCAGAGAAAGACAGAGATATCTCTCTCTCTCTCTCTATCTCTTGCGTTCTTTATAGAACGCAAAGGTATGAACCTTTGCGTTCTATAAAAACACGAGAAAAAGCTCTACTAAATCAGGAGGAATGCTAGTACAAAACGGGATGACACTTAATGAGACAGCAGTGAGATGATGTTAATTAATTAATGCCGGGACGCGGGACTACGCGCCGAATTAATTTTATAATTATTCACAATTAGAGCGAGATAATAGTCACTGTTAGAGAGAGTGACGGCGATGGTTGAAATGGCTTGCTTGTGTTAGGGTTGTTTATGATCTTTAAATTAGAGTTGTGCAGTGTTTTTCTTATTTCGTAAGTAGATAATTGGGTCGGTCGAAAAATCTTATTCACAGAATAACTAATGTCGTCCTAGCCGAATTTCGACTACGGCAGCCATCTGAATAGAAACTAGCCAAATGCGATTGACATATTACAGTGCACAAGTGTGCGCGGGCACAATTAGTGGACTCCATGTTCGCTCCTTCTCCTGTTCCGAAGGGACGGTATTGCGACACGACCGGAGGGAAATCAGGCATGCTCCCATGTAGCGGAATTGGGTCGGCACGGTCGGGTAGGTACCTCATATAATCCCATCGTAAAGTGAAATCTTCAGTGTCGTGTTTCACGGGGGGGGGGGAGGAGGTCAAAGCATCGGCGTAGTAATCATGTGTATGTCCATTGGCGTCGGCAGTCGAACAAAGGCTCCGACTTCTAGTTTGCCCCCCTATTCTATAAAAAGAAATACACCCCAGTGGTACCACGAGGCAGACAACTAGCTCACATATTACCGGTGCGAAGTGAAAATGGTACTTTGTAAAGATGTAGTGAAGTAAGGACATACCCATGCAAATTATTTTCTAATTGTGAGAATGTTTTTGTACGCCAAAGCAATGCTCCTTTTATTTCTACTCGCCTGTCACTCGCCGTAGATCTATATGCAATTAAAACCTTTTAAAATATTAAAAAACATGAAAAAAAAAAAAATCAGAAAAACTGCTTATTTATATGAAGGTTACCTACCCAGTGTGGCTTAGGTTACGAGGACGAATTCACAGCTATTACCGTCCTCCTGACGCAGTCGGGTAGAACATCTATCCATAAACAGATAAAAGAAAAATACTACTACTTTTACACTATCACTCCCCTTTCTATGAACTATACATACATATAAAAGCGAAATACCACCCAAAGATTATCACGAAACCTCAGGAACTACACCTACAAGCTTGAAATTTTCTAGCTAAGACCGAACTGTACGAAAATCTACCACTAGGGGGTGCATTGGGGATGGAATACGTGGGTGAAACCGCATGGCTCTGCTAGTTATTTATATTTTCAACTAAACGAACTCCGACGGTCTGAATGTTTTGTGTGGGCCGTCAGCTGACCACAGAAGCAGTACGAATGTATAATATATTTAAATATACATTAATCTTACTAAAAGCAGTTGTCGCCTAGTGAATACCGCCTCCCTAACCGGGAATAGGGGGGTCAGGTTAGGAACCAGACCTCATTGCACGATCTCGGCGTCGGAGGGGGTCGATATACCTTGTCGTGTTGCCTCCTTTCGAACGCGACCGGTCGCACAATAATTATCAGGAGGTAAGGAGTACCAGGAAACCATAAGTGTAGTTGATGTCTCAGCACAGCCCTATGTGCATCGAGTGATGATTAGATTTTGATATTTAGACGACGCTTATGTCTACTGTCCGCGAGTTATGCCAGAGGTCGCGGGTTCGAAACCCGCCTCGGTCATGTATCGACGTATTCTATTTTTATATACTATAAAATCGTAGATATATTATATATATTGTCCGTTGTTTAGTACCTACTGTAACTCAAGTCCTTACGGTACTTAGCACAGGATTGGGCTAACGCGGTGTGATAACTCCACAGATATTTTTATTATTTCGTCAGGTGTTTCAACAGTTCGTTTCCTTTGCCCCTAGTTCTATAAAAGTGCTAACACAGAGGCACTTGAAGGTAACGAGGTAACACGGGTTAAAAGGTCCTCAGGGTAAGGGATCAAAGGGAATCTTACAGGAGGCGTAGGGGAAATAGCTCAAAGTGAATTGTGATATCTCGATAGTTTTTGGAATAATGAGTAGGTAAGAGGTAGTGCCATGCTGCAGTGCGGCGTAATTTAATTGGGCCGGCACGACTGGGGAGGTACCTCTCGCTCACATGACACCGTCGTAAAATGACATACATACACATATATGACGGTGTCGCGTTTCGTGTGGTTCGAGAGTAGCCGGTGGCCAATTGGGGGTGGTGGAAGGGCGGGCAACGCATCAGAATAGTAATATGGACGTCGCTAGCCGTAAAAAGGCTTTGATTGCTCAATTGTCCTCAATACTGTAAAATAAAATAATGATATTAATGATTGCAAAGATTACGAAAACTGCAACAACGGAAGTTGCTGATGATATAAGTTATATTATATACGTATTGGGGTAAGAAAGAGAGAGAGAGGCAGCACACATATTCTTCTTCTCTTTCTATAATAGGCAGATACGTTTCACATAATTGTAGAAGTTTTACTTCGGTCGAGTGAGGAAAACGACTGTGCTTATCTCGCGTAAGAAAGACGTCAAAAGCTGTACGTGTGTGTATGATTGATCTCTAAATCTACTGAACGGGATATCATGTGGTTGCCGCTGTGTATAATTAGTTCCAGTAACAATTCGCCGACTGCTGTTCACGGCCGAAGTCGGGGCGCATTGCTAATTAGCACTATACAGTTGAGACGTTACTTTGAACATGCTCTTCCCGGCAGCTACTGTATTTTTTTTTCGGAAGAACCTAATACTTGTTGGCGGCGATTGTCCAGCCTCAACAGTTCGACTGACTACGAAGACTTTTTGTCTTCAGGTTTAGGGAGACGATGGGGGGGCAGACCCCCCTCTTCTCCCGCAGATGGGAAGAGATGTACCGGGTCGATTGTGGGCGTACCCTATAATATAACCCCCCCCCCTCTGACGGAAGGGGTCGAGGGGGCGCTACAAATCGGCAAAAAGCTGTATTCTTAATTTACTTATTATTAGAGCTCTCCAGAGTCGCCTTATTTTACTTCTACCAATCTAAACTTTCAACTTACGGATTCGAACCCGGGCTCGTTTCCGTGAGCGGTGTGTGAGCTTGACATTCTGTCAGTCATACGTTATAACTGTGTCACTATATGTAAGATGCAGTTACTGGTTACTCGTCATGTCTTCGCACTCTTCCCGTTGCCGGGTCGAGGGGGGTCCAGACCGGAGCTTAGCTCCCTACTGGAGATGTGTTTGTTCGAGCCTCGTTAATACGAGGCTGTGGTCGATGCGAGGTCGTGTTGACCTCTGAGTGCGTTTGCACATATGTTTATGTGCCTGGGCTATTGGTATCTTTGTACGATCGGCGTCTATCCATTTGTAGGGGCACTCTCACAGGTCCCAGAGCGAACTGGGAAACGTGTATGGTTCCACTCCTGTGATGGCCCTACGGACAGGCACCGAGTCGCACGCTGTGTTTGCGATACGGTGTATTGGTGGAAAAGCAAAGGTCAAAGGTCAGACGCGACAAACAGAAGAAAAGAAAGAAAAAATAAATTAAAAGATGGGTCCTGGCCGTGAAGTTGGTGTCACGGGAGAAGCGGCGGGCCGTATCCTTGCGGGAGCGTGGCAACGGGGTTGTCACGTCCCACTCGGTACCACCCGCGCGGTGTCGGCGATGTCCGTCTGCAGCGTCCAGCGAGAGGGAAAAGTGTATACAAGTATATAACTATATAACCTGTGAAAAAAAAAGAAGTCTGGTTCGGCTTGAAAAGAATCTTTATCTGTCAGATACCCTCATTTATCGAAGCTGGTATATACTATGACACTGTGGCCAATAGGAGCTGAGTTCAACCGCGGAGCGCGACCGATGAATTACGTTAACGAGACTCCGAACGAGCAACATGAACAGATAACTGTTGTCTATAGGGTCACTGTGAACATATAGCGGCACGAGACGCTGCGGCGACGCCAATTGGACTCCACGCGAACAACAAGCATTGTGTTGTGTTACATTTGTTTATATTGAGCTGGTATCTGGTAACAAACCGGCGGTTCATGGTACGGGGGATTAGTTACAAACTCATGATAATTTTATACCATCACCTCATGTTATCACCCACGTCACTCCGGTTTTATTAGTCGTAGCGTCACTGTATATAACCTTCATCTATAAACGGACAATTCAACGCAAATTTTTCAAACAATAAAATTAGCTTTACGGTTTTTTAAATTATTTAACTAGCCCGACGTTTCGGTGTTTTCTCGAATCCATAACGAATAAACGATTCATTCCAGGGATGATCCATGAGGCTTTTGAAATTAAAAACATCCAAATTTCAGTAGAGATGATGGCTTCGTTCTTCCCTCAGCTTGGAACTCAGCGGTAAATATAATCACATCAAAAACTAAACATAACACCTCAGGACAGCAAAATATAACAAGTAGTATTTGCGTTTATCGGAAAAACTAAATAATTATAATTCTTCGGGTACTTGTGACATCCGGACATCTGTCATTCTGAAACGTCGGGCTAGTTAAATAATTAAATAAGCCGCGATAAAATCCGTAGAAGTATTTCTATTGTAATAAGTAACATTTGCGTAAAAACAAGACCAACCAAGTAGCTTCAGAAATTAGTGCATTCAAACAAACAAACTCTTCAGTTTTGTTATTAGCATAGAATACAAAAAAAAAAAACATTCATCCCGGGACTCGAACCTGGAACCTCAGATCTTTGGCTGCTTGCCACTCGGCCACGATGCAGTCGTGTGCCCTTTCTGATATCAATCAGCGAGTAATAATTAATTAACTTCAAGTCGAACACGCGACTCAGTAGGAAAAATCCATCTGAACTACACTTCACGCTCGGTAAATACTTAATACCTCCTGTAGGCGCCACACGCTAGTGTAGGGTGGCTACGTTGTCGTCTCATGTGCACTACATCCTTCTGTGCAACGGAATTGGGCCGGCACGACCGGGGAAGTACCTCACGCTCACGTAATATCGCCGTAAAGTGACATCTTCAGTGTGGCGTTTCGTACGGCTTGTCAGTAGCTGGGGGTGGGGAAGGTGGGCAGCGCATCGGCATAATAATGTTGTGGAGGATCATGGGCATCGGCAGTCGTAAAGAGGTTCCGATTACTCGTTTGCCCCCCTATTCTGTCAAAAAAAGCTAGTCTTATAAAATATCGGGATGCATCCTTCCCCAAAACAGAGGGGGTGTGTCCCTCTATCGACCACAATCTCACCTAGAGCGTCGCCCGACCTGTCCTATACTAGACGGTGAAGGTGTACCCGACACCTCCATCAGCATAAAGCGGTCAAAAACAGCTCAAAAACATTACCCTGCCTCTGACAGTCGAGTAAAAAATATCCTCAATATGTCTTATCTATGTTAGTTAAAATACTCTTTACTTCCAAACGTTACCTTGAAATTGTGTATAACGAAAACAGACTTTACTACACACGACAACAAATATCAAATTTAATTAAGGAAATTATGAAACTAGCTTAATAAAGACCCTATGCCGTAGTATTTAAGGTACAAATCAAATGTCTTTGTATTAGGCATCAAAGAAAATTCAACCGTATCGACCAGAGTTCTAAGTTAATTTTATGATGAGTATTTCGGGGTTTCAGGGACAATGGATTTTGAACTACAATGCCCAGGGTTATGGTGGGGTTTCTAATGAATATAGCGCAAGTTGTGGGTCATTTTTCAAGAGGGATCCGAGACGTCAGCCCTCAGCCTTGAAGGTGATATTTTTCAGTGATCTACAGCGCGTCATGTCGACGGACAAACTAAAGGGAAAAGATATCTGAGACAATATATCGATAGTACGAGGTAGGGCCATGCTGCATTGCAGCGGAATTGGGTCAGCACGACCGGGGAGATACCCCTCGCTCACATGACACCGCCGTATAATGACAGATGATGTCGCGTTTCGTGCGATTTCAAAGTAGCAGGTGGCTCGTAAGGGAGGAGGAATGGAGGGCAACGCGTTTGTCGGCATGTGTGACTAACGATGCCCACAAACATCCGTTTAATAATGCTGCAGATGCGTTGCCTTCCTTTTCGCCTCCGCTCCAATGTGTCACCGGCTACTCACAGACTATACGAAACGCGGCACCGAAGTTGTCATTTTACAGCGGTATTATGTGAGCGAGAGGTACCTCCCCGGTCGTGCCGGCCCAATTCCGCTGCAAGGCAGCATGGCACTACCTCCTGCTATTGCTTGTCGTTTGTGTCAGTACAACATTATTATTATATAGACATCAAAAAAATCTTACTGCTCGATTGTCTCCTTATGCTATAAGAAGACCTATCACTGATGATGTCTGTGCATCAAACCCACAGACATCCCCGCAGACGGCGCGTCATAATAGACAGCCAGCGTAAAGGGAGTTATGTAAATGTTAGCTCCATCTAAACACGTAATGCGCTCTATGACCGTCGCATAAGGTCACAATTGCGATGCACAGCTTGCTGTTGATTCCTAAGTTTGTCTGGGATATTTTACCAAACGTCAGTTCATATTAGGATTGTTTTGTTAATTCATCATGATTGACTTAACGTGTGATGCGGCCCCTAAATAATTAATATTGTGCAATATAATTGACCTGCTAAAATTTTGCTAAATCTTTTGTGTCCATTTATCGTGGAAGGTTACAGGCATTATACAATTACGCAGCGGTTCCACTGCTGATCATCTTCACAGTAATATCTGTGAGGGTTACGGGCATCGAGGCGGACCTCATAACCCGGGTAGGGTCGCAAGGGGACGACTATCCCCTCGGTAACGGGGCCGCAATAATTGCGGGTTCGCCATCGTGGTTTTTGGGCTTTGTGGGGTGTTGTCGCAGCGCGAATCTCGACGAAAGATCGGAGCTCGGAGCTCGACGACAGTTCGAAACACGGAGCTCGACGATTGTTTGGGGTGCTAAGCTCGACTGTTCGGAGCGCGAAGCTCGACGATAGTTCGAAGCTCGACGACAGGTTGGAGCGCAGCTCGACGATTGTTTGGGGCGCTAGGCTCGACTGTTCGGAGCGCGAAGCTCGACGATAGTTCGAAGCTCGACGACTGGTTGGAGCGCAGCTCGACGATTGTTTGGGGCGCTAGGCTTGACTGTTCGGAGCGCGAAGCTCGACGATAGTTCGAAGCTCGACGACTGGTTGGAGCGCAGCTCGACGATTGTTTGGGGCGCTAGGCTCGACTGTTCGGAGCGCGAAGCTCGACGACTGTTCGGAGTTTGTCTTACGCAACGATTAATAGGCCCAGAGTTACGCGGGTGTGCAGTAATGCTATATTGAAGATTACGGAATGATTGAACGTAGGTTTGAGATTTAATTTATGTTGTGAAATATAATTGATAGTCCAGGGCAGGCTTAATTCAATAGATGCAATATATATAATATATTTTGGGAAGTATTGAAGTAAATTTATCAATATCTGGCGGAACTGTTCGTCTGGCGTGAAAATAGATAATATGAGTAATAAAATTTGTTATTATTATTTTTCAATAGACTATTTCTGTTACAAACACATAGGGGTCGAATTTTGCTAAATCGATGTAAGTTAGCACCTACATTATAAAGAGAACCTCCACGCAAAGTTTGAAACTCCTAGCACTTGTAGTTTCTGAGATTACGCGATGAGAGAGTGGATCTTTCACTTTAAACATACAAACAGATTATGGACTGGTTTCACATGTACCTAATAAGGTTCTGACTATTTAATTTATTTGCTAGTTAAGTGGCAGTAATTAGAGCCATTTAACCGGCAAATAAACCAAATTTCTGTTTCATGGTTTCGCATAATTGTTATGCACCTACATTGCCCCCTTTATTTCCTTCCCACACGGTGCCTCCAGTAACTCACAATCCACACGAAGCACTACAGCACAACTGTCACTGGGCGGCGTGTCACGTGAGAGGTACCTCCGCGGTCGTGTCCCTGTTTATAATACATCCCGACTCTTATTGGAACTTAATCAGATAAACGCGTTTCGTGCGGTTTGTGAGTAGCCGGAGGGGAAGGGGGCATCTCATCGGCATATTAATTATGCTGATGTCCAGGGGCGTCGGTAGTCCTGAAAAGGCTCCAATTTCTCAGTTAACCCCGTAACACAACCTGGTCAAGTAGTCCCCGGAGTACCGTACCCTCATTACACAAGATTCGGTGCGTCTGAAGACACCTTTCTGCCTTTATTTAAGCAAACGTTTACAATTTTTCTGCCCGTTCCTAAGGTGAGCTCACACGAGCAATAAATATTGCTCAGTCATCGGCAGTAATTTAGTCAGCGCTATTTTTTATAGTTTTATAGTAACGGGGAGAACGAGGAATCGTCCTTTTTACAACTAGCGACGTCTATGAACATCCGCCTGGTTACTATACCGATGCATCGCCCGCATTTACTCCTTCCCTCCAATGGGCTACTCGCAAACCGCACTAAATGCCACACCATTCGTTCTTGATTATGTCAGCTCAATTTTGTATCATGTCAAAATAAAGCTTTTCCACTACTAGATGACCGTTCGACTGTCTGTTAGTCAGTCAACAGACCTGTTGTACCTAGAAACTTGATATTTGGTACAGAGGGTCCTTTCATCATGTAAATAAGAAAGGATTTTTAGAAATTCAACCCCCTGAGAGTGAAATAAGTAATGAATTTTATCATATGCAATTTTACCATGTTATGCGAGTGAATCCGCAGGATGCGGCTTGTAACATATAAAGTAAGCTGTCGTGGTCGTGGAGGGAAGAGAAAAGGAGGGCAGCATATCAGCATAACGAGTAATCAGGTGACTATTGTAGTTGCCAAAACGTTTAGACTGCTCATTTGCACAGTTATACTACATAAATCGTTGCGACGGGACAGCATATTGAGCAATTTAGCGTAACGGTAACAAGCTCAATTGAGGCAATATGTTGTAGCAATCAGCTGCAATAGTGCCCCATTTTGCTTCACTAATTACTTCAGCCAGGTCAATACGAATAGTTAGCAAGGAATAGGGTCATATTGTATTGCAGATGAATAGGGCCAACACGACCGGGCAAGTAACTCAAGCTTACATAATACCGTCGTAATGTGGCAGTTACGATGTAGTAGAGTTGTCGGACGCGGGTGACACATTTGAAGGCGGGGGGAGGGCCACGCATCTGCATGTGTGGATGGTCCACTGCTTGACTATTATCCATACAAATATTATAAATAGGAAACACTTGATTGTTTGTTTGTCTGCATTGAACAGGCTCCGAAGCTATGGGACCGAATTGAGGAATCCTTTTTACCATTAGAATCCGACATATTTTCTGATGAACACAGGCTGTGTTATAACATTTTCTGAAACGTTTCGATGATTACGAAAACTTCGATAACGTTACCAAAAGTGTGAAAGAAATATCAAAGTAAATCCTTGTTTAGCTGCAGAAATTGTTGACAACTCGCTGTTGCAACAGACGCTGTCATGTCATAAATTGTTGACAACTCGCTGTTGCGACAGACGCTGTTATGTCATATATTATTGACAACTCGCTGTTGCGACAGACGCTGTTATGTCATAAATTGTTGACAACTCGCTGTTGCGACAGACGCTGTCATGTCATAAATTGTTGACAACTCGCTGTTGCGACAGACGCTGTCATGTCATAAATTGTTGACAACTCGCTCTTGCGACAGACGCTGTTATGTCATAAATTATTCACAACTCCCTGTTGCGACAGACGCTGTTATGTCATAAACGGAATTTGTTGGCATTGTAACGTGTAGTGTTGACGAGGTTGAAGTTAAATCAATATTTTTTTGCTATATTACGAAAAACATCTGTGCGAAGTCGGGACGGCATGCTAGTAAATAATGATAATGATAATATTGTGCCCGTGTAAACCCACCTTTAGGGCATCTTGATAGAAATGCTTTAAACGCCTCGCCGTTGAATTTGATTTGGACGTTTTGTTTTATCGTCGAAATCGCGATTACAAATAAATGTTTCTAGGGTTTTATTAAAACGATTTATTGTATCTCGTTTCGTGTTTTATGAAGTTTCATAATTATTATTCTTTTAGAAGTTAGTAGGCGGTTCTACATTTTGTCCACCTTATGTTGATGTATGTTATCCTGGTACAGACGGGGAATAATGTGTTACGTAAATAGTTTTTCATGTGCTACCTCTTGCTGGCTACTAACAAATGCACACTAAAGTCACTACTTAGCGTGATGCACGGTCCTTACTCATTATTCTCCACGTGGAGGTAATTGTTTAGCCACTATGCCGATTTTAGTACGGCTCTCTCTCATTAAATAAACCAGTTTTAGTCTAAAGAATAACATTATATTTATTATATAGCTACATTTAATTTTTAAAAATATAAAACGGTTTTTAAGTAGAAAATTTGGCATTAAGTCTTCAATTGTTTCGTCTACTAATATTGTAAATACGAAACAATAATGTTTCCTATGTACCAACAAACATGCATACAAATGTATAGTTGTTATTTTTTCACACAACATCTCCTGCAGGAATTCCGTTCAATTTTGGCACAGATAACTAACTAATCTTTACTAATATTACAAAGAGAATACGTTTGATTGATGCAACTACTGGACCGAATTGTAAAACTTTTTTACCATTTTATTCCACATTATCTGTGATGAACTTAGGCTATATAATATTGTCTGAAACGTTTTGATCACTACGAAAACTTCGATTATGGAATAAAGGAGTGAGAATATATCAAAATAAATCCATAGATAAATGCAGAAATTATTAACCAATAGTTATCCCGACAGACGTTGTATTGTCATAAATTGAAATTGTTGTCGTGGTAACGTGTAATGTTTACTAGGCTGACTTTTTTGTAGAAATCAATTAATTTTTACCGGACGGACTGCTATCCTAGAATAAAGACATCCACTCCCGAAAAAATGAACGGAAATTTTACTCGAATGAAATAGTTGATCAGAATATTCTGTCATAATTAATTCCCAATCAAAAGCATTTACTCAAACAAACAATACCGCCGAACAATTGGGCTTCAGTAATAGACAAGTTAATGATAACTCATTCCCAACATACAATAATTAATTCCACTGATATCGTTGTCTAAAACAAACTATAACTAATGAGGCCTACTCGTGATATTGTGTCCGTTAATGATGTAATATTACACCCATTGGACGGCAGCATGTGTGGTTAAAAGCAAATCCAGACAATTACTATCCGTTGATTTCAATTTGGGAAATTAGCTATTTGCTATCAGGTATGGTTGGGTTACACAGCCACCTCGCCATGGTTCAAACCTTGTTGTGGCGGTGGGGCTTAGGAGCCTGGGTTGAACCCAGGCGAAGCTAATTGAACCGAGGGGGATCTTTGCACTTCTCTTATAGAAGAGGGGGCTTAAAGATCAGGAGGAAGAGCCACTCTCGGTACCCTCCTTATAAAAAGAGGGGACCTAAGAGCAACAGGAGGTGTCGCTTTTGCGTACGGGGCAAGGGGCGAGGATGGGAACCTCACCCCATTGCACTGTCCCAAAGACGGTGGGGTTGTCGTGTAGTGCTGGGCAACTGTGGACCCATCTGTGGAGGTGGAGTTGGGCCCTTAGCGGGCTGACTAGCCGTCGAGGTGCCCTGATGATTGTTGTTCCGGGGCGCCTCACCGAAGGCGGCTCTGTGGTGCTCGCGGTGGTTTTTGTGGGTACTCGGCACTAGCATGTGCCGCAAGTCCCACACACCACTGTAACACAAAAACAATTGAACGCTTTTTATAAAAAAACAATTGAATGCTTTTCCAAAAACAACTGAAGTTCAACAAAAAAATGGCAATATTTTCACATCTTTCACACCTCTTCGTCCTTTCGGGGAATAAATGTGAAGAAAAATTGAAACACATACGATCTGATGACATCACTGAAGTACAATGAGAAACACGTGAAGGCAACACGTAATGTAAGAAATTTGAAAAATGGGCCAATCTGAAAAAGGGCCAATCGAACAAAACCAATCTGGGAGGGAACATAAAAAAATGCTATAAATTATATCGAGAGGAATAACAATGAATTCCGTTTGAAACTTATAAGGAGTGACGGGAGGTAGAAGGATTTATTGGGACTTAGAACCATGATTTATACGTCCCAAACATATTGGAGAAACTTGTACTATTGTTGTATGGGATTTATGGAGGTGAGTTGAGAAGTACCCCTTGATAGTTCCTGTTATCTTGGTAAATCATTATTTTTGTTTTAAGCGGAACCTTCCTGTGAAGAAAACTGAGAACTAACTCCGAGATAATTGTTGTCCCGTTGTCGTGGAACATTTGTGGATTAAATAAAATCTTTAAACTATCTGTCCCGTCAGACGTCATCCTATCATAATTACAAAATTTGTTGTAATAGTAACGTACACAATCGTGCGGAACTCTACAACCAAACTCTGAAAAATTAAGATTTTTTTTATCCTCTTTTAAATATTTTCCGTATAATTTTTTTGTTCGGCATCAATTGTGAATGGTCACATGCATAAAAATGTTTTGCGTCTGAATATACTTGTGCAATATATTCATAGTTGGCTGGTGTCTAAGATGGCCGCCGTACCTGAAATTGTACTAGGAGGAAATTCTTATTTTCTTCTATCTCTTGTTAAACTCCTTTTTTATAGCAACAGATTAAATGTTTTAGGAAATAATCAATGCATTCCCTTTCGGTGTTCGTTGTTAGAGTCGGTATCCACCACATTTAATTGGGTAATACTGTATGGAGTCCTTAATTGATAAAACATTAGCCCGACCCCGATAAATAGCGGTAATGAGTATAGACACGCGAATAATGAATTACGTTTTAGGGTCACGTATTGCATAAGTATAGAACCAGTAGGGTTTATATGTGTGAGTAAGTCACAA
>JAFELO010000122.1:28121-38946 GCA_017140195.1 Eumaeus atala
TTTGTATTTCTTTTTTTTCTATATGTCTACTTTGTCTGTGTTGTTGTGAAGCAGATAATAAATACTTACAGATAAAATAAACGGAAAAGGGGAAGGCATTGTTAGTCTGGATGTAGCGAAGGCCTTTGATCGGGTTTGGCACAAAACGCTCCTTTCAAAGCGTCTTCATACGGACTTCCCGGGAAATTATGCGATTGGTTCACTAGCTACTTGACAAATCGCAGTATCAAGGTCGTGGTTGGTGGCGCATGCTCCGACCTGAAACTTGTCAACGCTGGTGTTTCCCAAGGCTGTGTTTTGTCTCCTGTGCTGTTTATTCTGCACATTAATGACATGCTTGCTTTAAACTAGTAGCCTTTATTGTTACGTAGATGATAGTATTGGGGATGCTTTATACACTGGCCGTGTCAATATTACCCAGCAACACTTCAACGGGTATCGGTACAAGCTTGTGTCTGAAGGCGAGGATTTGTTATTCGAAGTCTCGGCATGGGGCCGTCTCGTTTAAATCTGAATAAACTTCTAAAAATTTATGTGTGCTCTATTACTTCAATCCGGGCTAGATTGAAGTAACAGAGCACACCCAACATCGGCTGCAACTTTACGTGGGTGCAGGACGGACCGCACATGAAGTACTACTCACACCTGTGGGCCCCGCAATATCAGCTCGTTTCATTTGACTTTCGGTTCACTGTCGGACTGTTGCTTCATTACTGTATTTTCTATGGGGACTGTCCCGAGGAATTGTCCGGCTTAATGCCAGCAGCTGAATTCCATCTTCATACATCGTGACAGAACTGTATGTTCCACGCCCATCATCTTGATATAACAGAGCGGTTTAAACGCCACTTCTTACCGCGCACAACTGTACTGTGCAACCAGCTGCCTTCCTCGGTATTTTTGATCCGATACGATAAAGAGGCCTTCAAGAAAAGAGCGTAGACATTCCTTAAAGGCCGGCAACGTGTCTGCAAGTTGCTTAGTGTTGCGTATGTCTATATGGGCTATCTACTCTATCACTATCCATGTAGTCGTTTGCCCCCTGGCTCATAAGAAATTAGTATTTTATCACAGAACGACAGTACACACTTATATTTGTAGTTCAAAAATCACAAAATGTGTAGATACGACTGCAGATATTTTTGAACTCGTCACGTGCGACATTCTCGTATCTTCCGTCTGTACGGAACCCTCGGTAGCCGCTCCGACTCCCGCTTCACCGACTTTTTATCGCGATCACGTTATAACTGTTCGATTTGCTTTTTATTGATTTATTGTTGAATAACTGTAGATAATAAAGACTGATTAAAAGTAGGTCTAATCATGGAGAACATTGTAAGACACAACACTAAAGTTGAGTACTTGTGGCCCGCAGTTTGACTCGTGTAAGTTTATAGTACGAGTATTAAGATAAAATTTCAGTATTCAAAGTGAAATGTAATGTCGTCCTAGACGAATTTCGGCTACAGCCATTTCCATGGAGGCTAGTCAACTGCGCAGGACACAACATAGTGCACAAGTGTGGGCAGGCACAGGTGCACTCTCTATTGCTATGGGACGTACGTCGGACTTTACCGGAGAAGAACAGGGGTGGGACCGACAGCTGACCTCTTCGAGTTTGTTTAACGAAAACTGAAAGTACCAACTAGTATAACACTTCTTGTTGTGCTTTCAGAAATATAAATTTCAATGTTTAATATGAAATTCAGCTTGATGCGAGATACAGACGGACATAAAGACAATAGATCTGTGAGGGATCTACTTTTTGCTCTTCGGGACTATAAAAGGGCACTGTAAGAATCTTAAAAGGTTCTTTCCTCACGCAATTTCTCACCTGCGAAAGATGATCCACGCCACACCTGTCTCAGCGTCAGAGGCGCCTCATTGTGAGGCGCGCGCCACGGGTCGTGTGCCCGCCGCGTAACACAATGATGGCGGCGCGCAGCCATCCGTCTAGCTGTCACCGAGGAGCGATGGATCAGTGAAGAGAATGGAGGTGAAGAGAACCGACTCTTAAGTTCTTTTTATATTGTAGGGGAAAAAGTAGAAGTCACTTTCACTTTTGATCACTACCGACGCCCATTAACATCCGCAGAATAGTTAACCAAATGCGTAGTCCTAAATTCATCCTCCCCTCTAAAGGGCCAACTAAGTGTGCATAACGCGTAGCATGAGGTACTTTTTGCAGTTCTTTTCAATATTTGCTCCTCACGGCACACACGGTTCGCCGCTCCTTGCCTTCGTACTGCGCGCTTTCAATTATTCTGATTCAATTTAAGAATGCAGCTCCATACATTATTAAAGATCAAATTTTATTCGTACTAAAATAAATATATTTTCTGTGTAAGTTCTCCTCACCTCTCCGTCCATGTGTCAGATCTATTTCATGTAGTCGGTGGACGGCGCCTCCGCGCAGGACCATTCTTCACCGTCATCATGCACGCTGTGACACGTGAGAGCGGATCTGTATCACTTCTGTTTGTTAACGTACGTTAAATTACGTTCTGTTAAACAAAAATTAAAAAAAAGTCAATATTAGAAAAAATCTCTCTTCGAGCAATGGTACTGGCGGACTCCCCGCCACGAGTCAAGCATTGTCGAGACGTTGGGGTTTGGTCGCCTGGGGTGAATTCTCATGAAGCCAATTTAACCGCGGGGGATGCTTTTAGCACCCGTCTTAACAGGAGGAGGAGATGCTTTTTGTAGCCCTCTTATAAGAAGAGGGGATAAAAGAGCAACAGGAGGAGGCGCATTTGCGCACGGAGCAAGGGAAGGGGATGGGAACCTTTCCCCATTGCACTCTCCCTAAGTTAGTGGGGTTGTCTTGTGGTGCGGGGCAACCCATCTGTGAAAGAGGCGTCGGTCCCCTAGCGGACGGACTGACCGTCGGGGTGCCTTGATGATCTGTTGCACTGGGGCATCTTATCAAAAACGGCCCTGGTGGAGCCTGTGGTGGTTTTCGTGGGTATTCAGCACAATTACGTGCCGCGAGCCCCACACGCCACTGGAGCCCACTCAGGGCCGGGGTGAAGGCGCGTTAAAAAAAGCGATATTAGATGTTGAGACTATCTTCGTAACCTAATATTGGCACTGGACGTCACCTCTATACTGAATACTGTCACACCGCGCAAGACATGTTATAGTGCAGGTGCGTGGGCGGACGCAAGAGTACACATGAGAGCACTCTATTCCCTTATTCCTGCTCCGCTGGGACGGCAGTCCGACATGACCGGAGAGACATCAGGCACCGCCCGTGACCTCTGAGGCACGGGGGTGAAACGCCGCTAACTTTCTGTCTCCGGATTGTCATTAGAAATTGGAATATTCCAATACTAATTATTGGGATTGTTTAGAATACAATAATCAATCATACACTGTGAAATCAGAAATACATCAACACACTCATTCCCTGATGAGGCAGGCGGAGAAAAGGAATTAATTTTTAAGTAATAATAATTATAATTTTTACTAGCATACCGCCTCGGTTTCGTACGTGTGTAACAATCAAGTTATGCACTCATACCATACTAGGGAATTATTCTATCCTTTGGTGAACCGCATGAAAATCCGTTTAATAGATTTAGAGAAAATCGGTCACATACAGACAAATAGCACTATTTTATAATTAGAAACTTACTCTTAATTTAGGACTGATCCGCAAGTGTTCGGTAGCTTAGCGAGCTATTGAACGTACTATGCTGGGCGTTTCTCTCTCCGTATTTTCGTAACGAAGTCATAAGGCAGAGAACTCAGGTATCGAACGAATATCACGCGACGAATAGGCTCGCTGAAGTGGCAATGGGCTGGTTACACACACAGAAGAACAGGTGGCAGATGGGCCAGTAAGGTTCAGGAGTGGAGGCCGCGTTTAGGACAACGAAGTGTCGACCGTTCACCAGGTAGGAAGACGATCTCCTTGCCGTAGCTGGTCCGGCCTATGCCTAGCAGTGGACCGATAAGGGCTGATAATGATGATGACGGATAATTATATAAAATTAATAGGAATAACTTCTTAGCGGACGCTTCGGTCATTTATGATGCAGGCGTCTGCTAAGAAATGGTCGGTTTCAATCCCAATCCCATGGTCTACGCAGACCGTGACCCGGCATTAAGGCTGCCTTGAATAGTCAGTGTTGAAGGACAACTTTTTTTTTTATATATTTAGATTACGTGTTCATACGTCTAATCAAGTTTAATTTAGCGTGTCGTGTTTTCCCATTAATTTTCTATAATTAATGAATATGTCTTTATTTCAATCGTTGTATTTACCCGTGGATAGCAGCGTATTGGTCATGATTATGATGGTAATCCATACCGTTACAATAACTCTAAACGGCTCTGTAAATAATGAGCGGTGTTGGCGAGCGACCAGGCTAGCATAAATCAAGGGAAGGTCTGCAAATAAAATTATATTGAATGCGGTGTACTAATGAGGACTGTTTGTCGGTAGGGGAGGCGGGGTAAGTTCTGTTAGCGGTTATATTATGCTAACCGTTTGTGGGTATGCTATCGCGTTTTGTGAAATAGCTCAGTTTGTATTCGGATGTCAGTGGACGTTAGTGTTCATTATTATGCTATTTTAAATACTCACAGGGGAGAGATCTGTTAGTGGTTAATATGCAGCTGGTTGGCCGAGACTCACTAGCGTCAATTAGGAATTGAATCCATTTCTTATTATATACATTACCAGACTTTTGGTGGTTATGATGTACTAAATTGGTGCTAGATGGTGCTTACACAAGTTTTAGAAAACGAATCATCACGAAGGTGACGCCAACCTATAGTAAAAGACAATGTAAATATAAAGAAAGTCAATAAAATTGATGAAGCCGTTTCAGAGAAAGAAAAACTACTAAACTTTAAAGCATATCTGAATGGTGAAAGACATCGTTGTGCATTGGCACCGCTTACGAATGCGGGCCCGGGCTCGTATCCTTAAGCTGAGAGCTTAGATTGCTACAAATTATATAACACGATTTTAGAGAAATCTTTTTATAATAAACAAATCATAATCATGGATTCTTGCTGATTAGTGGCGCAAATCAGCCCCTCCCGTCAGTAGGCCGGCCTCCTCAGACAAGCCAAACAATAAACGGGCTCTATTATCCTTATCCATGTCAATGCAATTTATACGACATCGTGCGCGTGCGTCCCACTAGTGTGGGGAGGGGGACCGTCTCCCCCTTTTCGGTCCCACAAATAATTACTATCGGGTACGCCCACAAACAACTCTTCCCATCTGCGGGAAAAGAGGGGGGTCTCTCCCCCTATCGTCTCCCTACACCAGAAGACACTCAAGTTTTCGCTAGTCAGTCGAACAGTAGAGGCGGGAGTAATAGCGCTGCCAACCATTAGTAGATCCCACCGAAAAAAAATTGTCTAATGCTGCGACTAGAAGGTTGTGAGACTACTTGGTTATTTTTTGTTTCAAGTATTAAAATAAAATCCAAGTTACCAATTCTGTTATGTACTAGCTAATGTGCAAGCCAAACACTCGTCTTGTCATTTCCTTGCTGCAGCATAAGGAAATTTCAGAGACGGCACGCGGTACTCGCGGACCACAAGTTGGTACTTGGATTCTAGAAGTTATAAGTAATTCTATTAGCGCGGTTGGGAAAAAATAGGACAAATTTTTTGAGATGCGAGCGCACACTGTCTCTAAAAACAGACACCCTAAAGTTAGCTATGGACAAAATTTTAGTTTTAAGGATTACAATTTTAAACGTGTGTACATAAGTAGGCGAACGCTCTTTTCAATTGACAACATTTCTGTAGCATCTGGCAGGTTCAAATTAGTACTTCTTTTGATCGTAAATAATGCATAAGCATATCGTGTCAACATATTCGTCCGTCTTAATGTCCAATACAATATTTTGCCGACGCTACCTCCCAGTACACGTTACACAAGTTGGATCTACATCAGCTGTCGCAAAATCCCCGCCTCTGATATACGACAGTTTGCAGACAGGCTGACGTTTGTAGGTTGTTAGAGCCAAGTTCATACGTTTGGACATCGTGACCCATTGGAGCGCAAGATCGATCTTCTTTTTTTACAATAAAACTAATTTTACGGATTTTATCGCGGTTTTTTTGATTACTTAACTAGACCGAAGTTTCGGATGCTTTACTCCAACCATGGTCACGGTGGACTGAGATGACAGATGTCTTCTTTTTCTATTAACTCGTATATCACTGTCTCTTTCTGATGACTGCAATACTGATAAAATAATTTTTATACATACAGACATGAGGACAGATAAACCATTTTTGTTGTGTCTTTCGACTTCGACTGATGCTTTAGGCTTCCCTTCTCTATCTATATTGTCTCTATGCTAACTGTACAGTATATTTTATTATAGCCGTTAGACAATTACGTATCATCTTGTTCTGCTGACGTTACACACCACACAACTTGGCTCTAAGTTCGGTGTTTAATTTGCATCAGGTGCCACGTCGAAAGCCCCCTCATGATATATGACTACGTCACTATTGTGAAAGGTTTTAGACGTTTGTGGGTTGTTGTAGTGAAGTTCGTGCGTTTGTGGGCTATCGGAGTGATGTTCATGCGCTTGTAGGTTATTGGAGTGAAGTTCGTGCGTTTGTGGATTATAGTAGTGACATTCATGTGATAGTGGGTGGGAAATCTGCCAAACTCGTGCTTTTGACGTGGAAAATCTGTCATATATTACACTGTCACATGATGGTAAGAGTCATACTGCAATGGGACGGCACAACCGGTGAAGTCCCTGTCGCACAAATGACTCCATCCTTAACCACCCGTCTTAAAAGTGATGGAGTATGGTGTCTTCAACTGCTCATTTCCCCCCTGTTATAAAAAAATCCCTTCGCTCATTCCTCCAGTGGACCACCGGCTACTCACAGATCGCGTAGCTGCCGCTTTACGGCGCCATCATGTGAGCGAGAAATACCTCCCCAGTTCCGGCCCACTGCAGCTGCAATGCAACATGGCACTACCTCTTTCTAGACTGATCAATGTCATCTATTTGAGTGCTGGCGTGCTGACACATACCCACAACAAAGTTGCGTAATGATTTCGACAAACAAATTGAATTTGTAATTAATTACATTTCAAATAATGACGGATGCCATTAATGCTAAATTGTTGTTAATTAAGAATAACACTAAATTGAAAACCCAATCTTTTTGTAAACTCAAAATAGAAATTAAATATATTGAATAACTAACGAGTGTAAAACAAAATGGCGGATTTGGTATGACAGGCGTTCTATTTTCAAAAGCGACGAACAAAACCCCGGCACGTCTAATGCACGTCAGATAGAATCGAATTTGAATTTGATGTGTTATCCGTGCGGACGCTTATTTAATTATTTGCCAAGTGGAAGACAAACACTGGTGACAAAAATTTGTTTTCAAACGTTTTTAGACGTTTGTGCCACGCGAAGAACTGTTTGTGCAAAAATAAATGTTTTAAATCACATGCAACAATTATACACGAAACTGTATGAAATGATTCTGTCAACGGGAGATACTTCTCTGTACCGGGCTAATTTGGCTGCAATGCAGAACATGATAGCATACTTGTTGATTTTCTCAAGCCATTTGGAGGGAAACAAGCAATTGGAGGTATGTGGTGGCTTCCAGTGTTCCAGTTCCAATAGTTACTCATGTGCACCGTGCTCCTAGGCTCCACCTCTACAACGGGCCCCCTACAACTGCCACTGAAGAAACTCCACACGTTACTGCAGCACGGCGTTCTGCTTACATAATGACGCTATAAATGACGATGAACATGACTATTTCAAAGACGAGATATAATTCAAATGAATGCCTCAGACCTGGGAACTTGTTCTCGAAACTTCTGCCAGCTTAGCGAGCAACAGTATTGTATCAAGACGGACCCTGGTCTTTGTCAACGCAAACTTATTGCGTCTCTCAAGAGTGAAGGAGAAGGGTCGAGGGGACATGAAAAAAAACATATCTAATAATAATACACAAGATGTGACGAAGTTTCCTTGTGAAGGTATATTTTTTTGGCGCGTTAGGGAAAAGTGGCGAGACTAACTTTTTATGTTGCGCGCGCACACCGTTAGAAAAAGCCGACACAACCTGAAGTGAGCTTTACTCAACATTTTAATCTAAAAAAATACCATAAATCGTTATAATAAAACTTTCAATGTATTAAATACTGTTTTTTTTATTTTTTATAGTATATATAACGAGGAATCCTTTTGATGACTACCCACGCCTACAGCCCCACACTCGTTATGCTGATGTGTTGCCATTTGGCCGTTATCCCCTTCATTGGGAATAATTTGCTCTATGCCTGAAAATGTGAAGAAGTATAGCAACAATAATCTCCTAAAATCAACAGAAGCCGTGTCGTTATGAGGTTGTGCGTTATAAAGAAAACGTTATCACAACAGATTATGCAGAATGCCCAACACATTACCCAAGACAGTGGCGACAGCTGTCATGAGTCATAAGTAGAACTTTATTTGTTGTACATATTCTATTTACAAATGGCACTTCCTGAACTTCATAAAGACGGTTTATTTTAGTGCCATGACGTTCAGTTTTCAAATTAATATGAGTTGAAAACATCATAATTTCCTGAATTCTATTTTCAAGTAACTATTTTATATGAAAGTAAAAGTTTTGGATTCTTTTTACAAATCATTGACGTATATTTTATGACGTTACGTTTTCAAATCAATGTGAATCAATGTAAAGGAACGGTATGAATTGAGAAATTCTATTTTAAAATGAATTCAAATTGAGAATAAAGAACGATAAAAATGTTACGTTCTTTTTTTCAAATCAATTAAATAAAATCGTCATCATTTCAGACGTTCCATTTGAAATCGTTCACAACAAACCGTCATATATGTTCTGCTTTCAAAATGTCACAGGGTTGTCAAGATATAAAATTTTCGACTTTAAAACACAAATTTGATAACGTACCAGTTAATATTTGTTCCATATTAAAAAAAAAACGAACAAAATAAATTCATATTTTTTTTTGGTTTAAATATATTTAATTCCCTACAGATATGATCTATCATAATATATAGTAATAGTATATAGACATGCACCTGCTCTAAAGGGTCCCATAAGTATCAGGCACGAGTCATTTGCATCTAGCGGCTACATCACCTTAACCGAGCCAATGGCCAGGCGGCTGCACAACACCTCATCTATACATCTGGGCCACTCGGGAAAATCTCTCGCAAGAATATAAAACTTGTTGGCGCGGTCATTGTGCCACTTGTTGCTGACTTGCTGAGCTTTGTAATCTATACCTGCTAGTATATAGTATAACAATAAGAAACATACATACAAAATTTCGCAATTATAATAGCAGGAATATAATTATCTCGCGTGCGCCAGCCCTAGCTCAATTTAGGTCACACTGGTACATATTGATCATATTGGTATTTCGGAAGGTAAACATTTTTGAGTTTGTTCGATTTGAGAGCCAACGAGCTTGCTGCTCTCCTGTTCGAAAGTGCTCTGTACGTTTACTTCTATACGTGGATAATAATAATGTCTTACTGGCGTCAGACCCGGCTTTGCACGTGAATAAATACACCAAAACCTTCCTCGGGAATCGCTTGGTAAACATTGCATGAAAATCAGTTTAGTAGTTTTTGAGAAAACCATTCACATACGGACAGCTTTTTGGGACACTGTTCTATAACGCGTATAGATTAAGACGATGTTACGACTATAGCTGAATAGGGTTGAGAGAATCCAGTTTCTTCTTGCGCAGACACAAGTGCACTTGCTATCCCTCATTCCCGTATGCCGTTGGGACGGCGGACCGACACCGGGGAGAATCAAGCACCGAATCTGCGAGGCAGGGGGTATGACGCCGCCAACTAACTATTAGATTATTATTATTATTATTATTATTATTAATATCCAGCCGTATCCCACGGCTGGGCAGAGGCCCTATTACTCTCTTTACGCGCCTCCCTGGATAGAGCTAGAGTGGGCCAATCCTACCGAGAGATTGGACACTGCAATGTACCATGAACACTTGGTACCCCTCCCCAGGACCTCACGCCATGTTTAACGATAGTACGAACGCAATTAATTGGCCGAACATGTAAGAACAAAAGTGATTAGTGCGAAAAAGTGATTGATGAAGTTCGCGTAGTCAATGGGCCTTGAGGTTTCGTCGCGTTCTGTGAATATTGCTGTCCCTGTCACTCTCATATCGGCTTTACTGCCGTCTCTGTCGTTATCATCATTTGAAATATTCTTGCTACAAACTGAAACATGGGCTATAGTTTCTTGAAAAAGTAAACAATTCATCGGAATAAGTTTTTTTATGGGTGACGGAGATCCGATTATTATCTCTTAATTTTAGGAAAATAAATGAGCAGTCGGAACTCCGTCACCTTGTGCCCAAGATGCTGGCTGGCTACTCACAGGAATCGCACGAAACGCGACTGCATAGCTGTCACTTTACACGGTGTGAGGGAGAGGTACTGCCACATGGCTATACCTCTTGCATAGAAATCTACTTACATACATATACGACGCTCGCTGTTACAAAGCTCGGCGAGCTATGGACCAGCGGTCTCGGGTTCGAATCCCGCCCATGCCGTGGATGCTTTTTAAATTTATGGATAAACCTATTAAATATACTTTAGTGGTCTTGAGCCTTTAACACAAATCCCTACGGCACTTAGCACGGGGCTCGGCAAACGGGCAGTGATAAGTCCAGAGAAACTAATGAAAATCATTGTCGCGTCTCTCTAACGGATTTTATCGCGTTTCTTTAGATTCTCCTGTGGAATGAGACAGAATCACCGTCATGAACGAATGTGCCAAGTTC
>JAFELO010000122.1:39072-58246 GCA_017140195.1 Eumaeus atala
AAATTTTGTCTTGATCCCTCAAGTTTTTATATCCCGACGTTTTGATAATCTTTCGGCTGTCATGGTCTGTCCGTGACACAACAATGAATAACAGTCGCGTAAATATAAGAAAATAATAATGAAAACCAGCCAAAAACCATTACCCTCCTGCGCAGCTGGATAAAAATATGACGTAAAGCAAAATATTAAGTAAACACCTTGATACTGCACGCCGGCCGTGGGCGGCCACGGTTTTCTTACATATTTTATTGTGCGTACGTACCGCTCCCCGCACCCCGCACCTGCGCCTCACACCCCGCGCCCTCGCCTCACACCCCGCACCCGCGCCTCACTCCCCGCGCCCGCGCCTCACACCCCGCGCCCCACACTCCGCACCCCGCGCCTGAAAAATTGGAAACCGCGTCATATTACTATTCATACGACCACTGATATACGCCTCCCTGGTTTGTTTGTGTCCGTACAGAAAAGAAAAAAACTTCTTCTCTGTCTGTCAGTTGGTGTAAGGATGTTACAAGTTTACTTTACAACGGCACTCGAATTGTGTAAACGAATCGGTCGATACAGTGAAAGAGCCGACTTGTTACGTTCTCGCTCGCAGGCTTCCGCCCCTTCGGACTATTACTCGGAACGTTACTCTGACGTTGTCAATTTTCGTGCATACTAGCTAGCTAGAGTTAGGAATTTACAAGACATAACATTCTGAATGATTCTAAAGTGAAAAGCTGTCCCGCTATCGTCTTCCTAAACTAGAAGACACAAAAGTCTTCGCTAGAAATATGCGCTATAAGACGTAGGGGCGAACACAATAACACAGTAGACATTAGTTGGTCCCTCAGAAAAAAGATTGTCTTTGTCCCGAAACTCCCGGTGCGTGTACGACTCGCACTTGGCTGGTTTTTATACACGTCTGTTGGTACGAGCAATTACGTAATCCGACATGTTTATTTTTGTTTCGTCCTTAGGCCAGGGTTGCCAACTTAAAATTTCTAAAAGGTTTTAAGTTGTCAAAATCATTGCAATTTGTAATACTCGAATTTTTTATAGATTTTTTTTTATAGTATTTAATAGAATAGGGGGCAAACGAGAAATCGGTGGCCCTTTACGACTACCACGACTATAAACATCCACATAATTACTACGCTGATGCGCTGCCCTCCTTCAGCCCTCCCCCAACGGGCCACAGGCTACTCACAAACCGCACAAAACACGACACTGAAGATATCACTTCACATCCCCGGTCGGGCCGGCCCAATTCCGTTGCATAGGCGGATATAGTGTACTACGTACGCACTATGCATGGCACTACATCCGCCTATGCAGAATGGCACTACGTCTTCCTAGATTCTTTCCTTCTTATATAAAGTTGAAAATAGGACCCGAACAGTTAAAAAGCGAACCAAGTAATAACATCAGTAGTGAAAATATAATATGCCGGCGGGATTATACCCAATATAATATGCCGGCTGGATTATACCCAATATAATATGCCGGCTGGATTATACCCAATATAATATGCCGGCTGGATTATAACCGATATAATATGCCGGCTGGATTATACCCAATATAATATGCCGGCTGGATTATACCCAATATAATATGGCGGCTAGATTATACCCAATATAATATGCCGGCTGGATTATACCCAATATAAAATGCCGGCTGGATTATACCCAATATAATATGCCGGCTGGATTATACCCAATATAATATGCCGGCTGGATTATACCCAATATAATATGCCGGCTGGATTATACCCAATATAATATGGCGGCTAGATTATACCCAATATAATATGCCGGCTGGTCTATACCCAATATAATATGCCGGCTGGATTATACCCAATTAGCCTTAATGGGGCCCAATTTAGGTGGCTGATCGACACGAATACTTGGCCTCCAATGTGTTTAGTAATAGTTGGCCTCCAATGTGTTTGTAATAGTTGGCCTCCAATGTGTTTAGTAATAGTTGGCCTCCAATGTGTTTAGTAATAAGTGATTAATTTCTTTGAATCGGTTTAGTCCCAAAGAATGTGTAATTGGCTCATTAATTACATGACTTTACAATGTACTTCCCTAATATCCCCGTAAACACCATCTTGCACATCAAAGGACTAAAGTCAATGTTTTGAGACAACAGGGTAGTCGGTAAACTTAACTTAGACTTAGATTGTTAATAACATTCTCTTGTTCATGATATTCTAGTACTTACAGTATAGAAGTTTGCTGCATTGCAGCTAATAAGGGTAGTTTTTGCTCACTTTTCGCGTTTTTTTTTGTCTGGAAGGTAAAAAAAAGTCAACACGAATTTTATGAAACTCCACCTACACTCCACCTTTAAACGTTGAGGCTAGTTATCAATAGAAGCACGCACTCTTTCCATGTGGAAATTCTTCACTGGCAATCGTATGAATTGTTTCAGGTACTCCAAATTATCATGGCGTTTAGAGCAAGCTGTACTCTCTAAAACTGACCGTAAATAAATCAGCAGTAAATTAAGATCAGGACTGGATGATGGCCAGTCTTCAGCTCTGATGAAGTCCGAGGCGTCTGCTGCCAAACAAGACTGCGTGGACCGAGCTTCATGACCCGGTGCAGAGTCCTGCTGGAAGGACCATACTCGATTGTTGAACATGATGTCATTAAGGGTCTTAACTACCTTCTCCAGGATGATATCTTAATACACTTATGGCGATGTTTTGATACCTTTTTTACAAAAATATAGCTCAGTCACACCTTCATAACACCCCATCATACCATCATTGAAGTCGGTTAATGCCCACGTTGCACTCCGTCGACGAATGTGGGAGCTTCATTAGCGCTTTGAACTTATAATAAATAAATAAACACGGTCATTTTGTTTGTTAAAATGTTGCTCAATTGTAAAAAAGTTCTCATCCATAAACAATTTTTCACCGTGACCTCCCTTCGCGTACCGCTTCAGTAGTTGCTACGATTTTACCACCCCACTCATCTTCAATTTGTCAGTGGAAGAGTGACTAGCGCGTCTTTCGCTTTCGGACAGGATCTATTCGAATTCTTTCCCTTACTGCTCTGGCCATCTTTTTCACACGGACACTATACGGACCTCCAGATCTTTCTTAATATGTCACAAACAGATGAAGTCTCATTGTGTCTATTAATAGCCCGGTACAGAAGTATTTGACTAATACCAAAGGTATGGAGAGTTTTAAAATTGCCTATGTCTCCATACTTATCTTGTGCACAGCGATTTTGTTACCTTAAAGGTGACACACCTAACTCCATTTTAATATCGCAAAATATTGCACAATGTATTGCAGCCAAAATGAGAAAACACAATGAATATAAAAATGACAGATACCAAATTCAAACGTTGTTATTTTCTATCTTTAATTGGAACAGTACTCGCAAGGCCGGACTAAATATATACTTCTATACAAATAATATAAAGTTTGATCAAGCCTTTGTATTTGTTTGAACGCGCTAGTCTCGAACTACTTGTCCGGATTGAACAAATATTTTAGCGTTGAATTTTAGGAAGAGGTAGTGCTATGCTGCAGAGGAGGAAGTAGTGCCATGTATAGTGCATGACACCTCGTAAATTGAGTCCATCAAAGTATATGTGTCTTTTGATTCTCAACGCGAAGAAACTTAAAAACGGGCTTTTAAGCTCGTGTAATCTGTCTCCTTACACACTTGTACGTCATATTACTATTTACACGCAGAGCTCTCCCGCACACAATTGACCACAATACTGGTGCAATTCAGCAAAACCACCTCTACAGTTTTTTGTAGGACATCCAAGTTGGGTGCTATGCTAGCAATTTAGAAGATCTTGCCAGTCAAAACAATAAAATAATACCAGGCCATCATTGATGCTAAGCAAGTTGCTTCACTACATAACACATAGACATTAGATTATACTTTGTTATAAAGCGTAACATTGCATGAGTGTGTACTGTTTGAACGATATTAAGAATTGTTACGTTATTTTAGACTCTATTCCTTACTACTGACGTTTCATTTGGCTTGGATGGTTGTGCCTCAATAAAATTATATTGTTTTTAGCTTACACAGATTCTCGTTTTGAAATTGGGTTATTGTTCTAGATTCTGCTGTGTATATTGTATTATAAACTTTTAGTAAGTAGTGAGAACAGAGGGTGGTACATTATATTAAAGGTGCGAATACGTCCTACGAGACTGTCCCAAGAATGTGTCTTCAGAATATAAGGTGGTTGGCAACCCATAGACGATTAGTCCATTCTGCTTAATGTTCTTTACTTTATAATTTCCTAGTACTTACAAAAACGTTAGTGCGCAGTATCAAGCTATAGGGCTGGCCCTCCGGAGATATCTTGTTAACTGATTGTAGTACCGTACTGTGAGTAGCCGGTGGCCTATTTGGGAGGGTTTGGGAAGGAGGGTAACGCATCTGCTTGAACGGATGTTAAAAGGCGTCGGTTACTAAATGTCGTCTGTAAGATATGAAAATATATAAAAAAATATTGCATGAATGGAATCGCAAACCCCTCGTTACGTGTCTCGCCTTCGTGATTGTGCCTTATCTGCATTGCAGGTGCATTAGGTCCCTACAATCATTGTCTAGAATTTTAATCACGTTTCAATCTATTTTGTCGAAACTCAACGAAATGTATCAAAAATATTTGTTCCGTTGTTGACACAAAGTGAGATCACACTGGTAGATGAGTGGGCACCGCTGAAACATATAATAACACTTGGAGATAACATAAACAAGTCTAGTTCTAATTCCATTTAAAAGCAAGGCAAAATATCTCTCAAATATTTGTTTAAACGACTATACCAAGTATACATTTTCAATGTTATTTAATCAATATAAATATAAACATTTATTAAAAATGTAGTTATTTACACCAGAGCGTGAGGTGGTACTGTAACCAGATGGGTAGAGGCAGCAACTCAACACCGAAGCCGCACGCCTGCTCCCCATCCGGTCTCGATGACTGGTGGTGGTTTTTTTTTTGCATAGGACCTGTCAAATCGTGGTGTTATAGTAAGAAATGGTACTATAAACGTTGCTATAGGCTGAGGAATTCAGTATGATTTTAGGGAATTAAAAATCTGTTTTAACATGTATGAAGAATGTTGGCATCAAAATTGTATCACGTTCTTTAGGGCGAACGAGTAATCATGGCCGTTTTACATCTGTATGCTTTTTTTTAACTTTTATGCCCAAAAACATCACCATAGATACAAGCAGATGCCTTTGCCAGTGGGCCACCGGATACTCACAAACAGCACCAACACAACCAGGTCATGCAGGACTAATTCGGGTGCAGTGCAGCAAAACCTCTTACTAAATATCCACGATACAAGTTATCGTGGGGAGCATGATAAGTTATGCCATACAACATGATATCAATATGGGTATGGTCACCGGAGCGGGACTACAGGGGATCCCGTGGGAACACAAGCTCTTTCCGCGGCTGCGCTCCACTGAGCACCGAACCTGTTATGTGTGAACCGTCTGTTGTTTTAACAATATTAGTGCCTGGAAATTACTTCGCATAACTTATGTTGTCCTAGTAGTTTATAAAATTTTAAATAACAGTGTGCTGCAGGATTGAGCTTTCACGCCCGGGGAACTACCTCACTCAAATCTTACCGTCGTGAAGTGACATCATAGCATTTACATCCGTTTTATTTGTAAGGAGCGAATGGAATTGTGCGGGATGGAAATATATAGATGTTAATGAATCCGATTTCAGGTTTGTTCCACTAAGATCTCCTCTTCCAGTGAAAGTTCCTTTAGTAATGGCCCAGCCGATCCAGAAATAAAAAAAAGACCCGATTATATAGAATGACATAAAATGTTTCAGAAATCGTAAAATTATCACTGCACTTGAAAAAAATAAAACCGTTTAAAAATTAATAATAGTCTACATATCTACGTCAGTACACTTTAATTGTTAAGGATAGGAGTACTCCTAATAACTTATCACTGCTGAACCGAACGGCACGATCTGAAAAGTAAAATACGATGACCGAATTTTCTCCCTTTCTCTCTTTAAAACTCTGTTAAATTTAAACGCGTTGGGTATTTTGTACATATAAATGTTACTTGCCCTTGAGTTGCATAAAACACGACATTATAGCTATCACCAGTCATGTCTGCACGTACCTGATCGCGCTGGCCTAATTGGGCTGCAATACACATTTTACTCTTTATCCCTGATGCCCATGATGTCCTGTTATGGCGAAGAATATTTGTTCCATGATTCGATTATGCGATCACTGGGCGTGTAATATCAGATAACCGCGGGTGTAATGGGAAAACTTACCATAAAATATTAGATAGACATTTTATCATGGCATCCATAATTCGCACCGCTCAGATACTTTTAATACACATTTTACAGCGTGGCTTGAATCTCATGATCTGACGTCGGATGACGTCCGTTGCTGGACAATAACTTACAAGATGCACTACTGGGCACAGTCACAAGCTGTTTGCATCTAGCGGATGCCACAAAGCTTGACCAGCTCCGCCATCCAAAGGGGGGGGGGTTATAGCCCTACCGGCACTTATCCAGAGTGGGGTCACCACCCCACCTTTCTTGCTCAGGGATCGTTTGCTTTACGAATAATAATGACTGGCCTTCCCATGTAGATTTATATAATGAACAATTTAAAAATCAGACCCTATCAAGATTTATGGTGTGCATATAAACTGTTACAGGGACGGACCCACTGGGTGTGGTTTCTCCGGTTCTTCTCAGGACAGGGTTGGGGTAGAACCAGTGGCAGAATTTTTTGTACCGACGTTCAAAAAGTAATTTTCAATAAAAACATTTTCATTTTAATTTTTCCAAGTTCAGTGCATTGCAGCGGAATTGTAACGACACCACCGGGGGAAACACCTCTCATAATATCGCTGTGAAGTGGCAGCTTTGCTGTTTTCTCTGCTTCACAAATTCCAGCTCAGCTATATATTCTACATACATACATACGCTCGAAATAGACGCCCTCGTTCTGACGCAGGCGGGCAAACATATGTTTATGTTTGCATTTTAACGTGCACATTAAACGTCAGCAAACGTGTGACGCGGTTTAAACGTTCCACTTTCAGCTTAAGCTGCACAAAACCGGCCGGCAGATCTGTTACTTCAAAACTACGAGTATTCTGAAAATCTTAACATTTTAGACTCAATTTTCTATTAAACAAATGTAAAATTTAAATAACACACAGTTAAAACAATTAAACGACAATAATACACAAATTACCAACTTTACAATAAGTATATTTATAGAGTGGTTGCAACTTACAACAATATAAACACAGAGTCGTTAAAACTGGTCGTTGCGGCTTTTATTGCCTCCTATTGAGACTAAGAGGAACGATATTATTTATGGATTCTAGCCACTCCATATTATTCTCCACAATATAATTTTAGTAAAATGTATTGTCATTGCTGTAGTGCACTCAAATCGGGGTTTTTGTCTGCTCTATGCTGACGGAGGTGCCCAGAGCACCCCACCATGGTTCAAGCCTTGTCGTGGCGGTGGGGCTTAGTAGACTGGGGTGAATCCAGGCGAAGCCAATTTAACCGAGGGGGATCTTTGCATCCTCTTATAGGAATATATCAGAGGATAAGAGGATATAGGTCAGGAGGAGTAGACGCTCTCGGTACCCCTCTTATAAGAAGAGGGGACCAAAGAGCATCAGGAGGAGGGGCTTTTGGGCACGGGGCATGAGGCGAGGCCGGAAACCTCACCCCATTGCACTCTCCTAAAGTCGGTGGGGTAGACCTGTAATGCGGGGCAATCCCATCTGTGGAGGTAGAGCCAGTCCAGAGCGGAGATTTGTTCTTCCGGGCACTCGCGGTGGTTCTTGCGGATATTCGGCACTATCATGTGTCACGGGACCACACAACACTGGACCCCACCTAGGGCTGTAGACGGAAAAGAAAGGAGTCTAGTTCAGATTCATCGGTTACGGTAAACCATGTTGGCCAACGGTCCTGGTGAGATTGCGGTCGATAGGCGGACTGGCTGACAATCGGGGCGGCATGTCCCGAGAGGTACGTTCCTCTGTCCCTCTGGCTTCAACCGACGTCAGTGCAGTACTGGTTTGTGAGTAGCCGGTGGCACATTCAGTGACTAATCATTAACCGCGTCGATTGTAACCAATTGGCAGTCATAGTTCTTTAGGCCCCTTTGCCATAAAATTGCTCACAATTTTGTACCACATAACTAAATTGGGGTTAGTTAAACTTAGGATTTTCACAGGGTAAATTTTCATTTTACAATATACAAGCTGTGCCCCGTGGTTTTGACATAAAAACGCAATGATACAAATTTTTTGCAGCAAAACATTATGCGTGATGAAAACACACATATACATACATATATGACTTCTTCATCAGTCTCCGTGTACCTGGACCTGTTAGATGTCTCCACATTGCTATAACTATTGACTGATTAAGAATAATGATGACGAATGACATTCACTTTGCTTTTTCTTTAGGTTTCCATCTACCCGGAGTTGCTTGTTTATTCAAGTCCCCGTCTGCACGATCACCTAGCTTATTCGAGTTTCGGTCTGCTCGGTTATCTAGCTCATTTAAGTCCCCGTCTACCCGGTTGTATAGCTTATTCAGATCCTTGTCTACCCGATTACCTAACTTATTCAAGTCTGCGCTCTATCCGACTATCCAGCTTATTCAAATCTCGGTCTACCCGATTACCTAGCTTATTCAAGTCTGCTTCTACCCGACTATCTAGCCTATTGAAGTCTCGGTCTACCCGGTTATCTAACTCATTCCAGTCTGCTTCTACCCGACTATCTAACTTATTCAAGTCTCGGTCTACCCGATCATCTAGCTTCTTCAAGTTTGTTTCTACCCGGATGTCTAGCTTATTCAATTCTCCGTCTACTCGAAGATTTTAGCTTATCCAAGTACCCGTCGCCTACTCGGCTATTTAGCTTATTCAAATGTTCGTGTGCCCGGAGCTGCAGGACGACACTTGGCACCCCTTACATTAGCATACCTCTCGACCTTCGACGTGCGACGCGTCGCCACAGGGCTCACGCATCGCTGGACTCCTGCGACTGCGTTTATATACCACGACATGTCGTAGGACTCATGAATTAAACATGCGCTGTGAGGTGCAATAAATAGATTATAAGAAAACGACTCATTTTGAAGAGCACGTTTTTGTTTTGAAAGGAATGTTTAGATATTTTTGTTTTAAAAAATAATCAGGATTTTATTGTGTCCGTGTTCATCGAAAACCTGTTAGTGTCTATGGTAGATAATTAAAATTATATTTATTATTTGTACTGAAAGTTTAAATATGAAAGTTCTTGTGGCAAATATATCTTGTTTGATAAAGTGGCCTTAATATTTCACTTATATGGTAAAAGAATGTTTTCAAAAGACTTAGCGATGTGTTATCGCAAACTTACGATAACGTATCGTACCGCGCTCTTCGCATCTAATGAGAGGGTGATGTTCACGCTGCTTGAAAGACTGGATCACGATAGCATTGTTCTGGGACTACAAATAAACAAATCCAAAGCAAAAGTAATAATTATTGTCCACAGCGAATCTCGCACTGCGACCGGCGCGACTAACGTAGAAGTTGTGGATACAATTGCATACTTGGCCTCTGCTATCACAAACAATGAGTCACGTGCGCCGGACATAGAGGACGAATTGTTATGACTGACGGCACCATGTGCCAAGTGTCTGGTCCGATATATCTAGTACGTTGTATATATACATAAACACACACACAGACACACACATACATGACCCAGATGCAGAAACGGAATACGCTGGTCTGATCAAATCAGCTCTACCCTGAACACTATTATATATTTCTATGCAATCCATAAAGCCGAAGACACATCGAAATGGCGAAAAACAGACCGAGAGACAATTACTCACGGAGTTCACAAAAGGCGCAATCTGTATGAGTTCAATTAAAACTTTATCCACATTTTGTCTGCATCCCAACAGATTTCCAATAAAACTGCTTTGTTGTAATATTTAGTCACTAACAAGATATCTTGTAAACTCTTTTATATAAGTAGGCTAAGTATACTTCGTACGTTTGTATCACCAGCAATCCCTTTATATTTCATATATTAAAATTATCTAGTAACCGACCCGAGGCGACATATCGTATCGCGTGGTGTAAATATAACGGACGCAAGGGTAACCGCGGTGAGGATTCACGGACGGTTGGTCACGCCTCCTTTGTGAGTTGATGGAAGACGACGTGGGACGTCCGCCCGCTTCGTAAGTAACGAGCACATCCGGGTCAGGCGGCTAGTTGTTATATGGAAGATAATCGAGAGAAAGCTACACCAAACACTGACAATTACTCAAACTGTGAGTAGCATACACAATAATTTCAGAACGTTTCAAGGATCCACCAAAAATATTAAAAGAGAAATAATTCTATGATTGACCACGAACCAATATTAACGATCTAAACCAAGGGGGGGTTTCAATCGGGAGAGAGAGAGAGGGGGGGTGATTACTTGTCCCTTTATGGTGTTTCTTCACGCCTGTATTATACGCTTTTTGTTAGGAATATTTTATTATAGAGACTTAAGTTGCGACATCAGGTCTGATGATGTCCATCAGATAGTAAGTAGGGTACTAGTAGTATAATGTCCACAGTCGTGGATTCCAAACTGTTGTTAGTCAAAAATATTGCACAGTAAAATTGGATCACCAAGGCTTATAATGAAACCCTTACGAAGTACCAGGAACACAAAAAATATAAGAGGAAAGCACAGAATAAGTCTGAAGCTCTCGGTGACATCCAAATGGATGTTTTTGGTGTTGTCATGTACCACTCTCACAAGCCGCACGAAGCGCGCCTGCATAGCCATCACTTTATACCCGGTACTAAGTGGGCGTGGTATCGTTCTCCAGCACGTCAGCCCAACTACACTGTAATGCTGCAGGCCCTTCCTCGCATCTCATTTCTTGAAAGTTAGGTAAATCCATTCAATACAATATAAAGCAGACCCATCGTTTCTTATGCGACGTCCGTGAACATGGTCACCACCGGCTACTGGACTCACAGTGTGACAATTGTGTTATAAATATATCTGTCATCTTTGACTGGCTTAGTGTTCTGTGTGTTGAAGAAATGTCACTCTTTTTCCTATTGGCGATGTGGAGATTCTGATATTGTTGTGATGGCCAAAGCTGTCTGCCATCACCAAATGATGATGAAATAGCTTTTGTATATTCCGCCGGGAACCTACATATTCGTGTAACAATGCACGAATGAATATATCATAAAAAAGGAGCTCTACTCCTTTTAACTTTTTTCCTTTTGCTTATTAAATTGGGACTGAATGTGAAGATCTGATAGAACTATATTCTTCAAATATGGTATATGAGGATTGATGAACAATCCGTCTGGGAGGAACAAATATGTATGTGAAGGATCCAAGGTGCAGACGGGAGTCTCGGACAATTACCCAGATAAGACTACACTCTCACTTTATGCTAACCAATATCAGAAACTGTATTAATTGATGAACAATCCGTCTGGGAGGAACAAATATATATGTGAAGGATCCAAGGTGCAGACGGGAGTCTCAGACAACTACCCAGATAAGACTACACTCTCACTTTATGCTAATCAATATCAGAAACTGTATTAATCCCATTGTTGTTCTTGTAACACCTGTATGTTAAGTTAGTCCTGGATTGTGAATGTGGAAAGACTAATTGAAATAAATATATTTAAAAGTCTAACTAAACCTCTTATAGTCTCTTTACCCCATGTAAACCCCCTTTACAGAACTTATAGAAGCTTCTAGAATTGTATAGAATGAAAACTGTAACAACAGACCGCACGAAACCCAACAGTAAAACTCCGGTATTATGTTGGTGAAACGTAACTTGCCAAGCGAACCTAAATCAACTGCAATGCAGTTATAACTTACCATTAACAGTCATACACAAGAATTACCAAGGACACACAAGTTCTAAAAAGAAGTGTAATTTTGCGGGCAAAGAAAAAAAATGATTATGTTAACCTCCTTCTATCACTGAACCCAAAACGAATTACACTCCTACTTTAACTGCTTTATTTACAAGAGCGAGTAAACAAACAGTTAAACATTTTAACTTCGTTTTAAAAACTAACCGCTTTGCTTAACCAAGCAAATTGTCTTAAAAAATATTCCATTACAACTTTTAATAGCTCTTTCTTTTAAAGAAAAATATTTTGCTGTGATTTTCCTATCCACAAACCGCTTTTCAGCTTGGATATGTTTTCTTTTCAAATTAATTTGTTCAAGCTAACTCTTCGTAATATCAAATACTATCGCGATTAGTATGGTTCGAGTACACCCGTTAGCGAACGATACAACGGTAAGTTATAGGGTAACTGTAAGCTAGTATGTTATAGGGAAACTGTAAGCTAGTATGTTATAAGGAAACTGTAAGCTAGTATGTTATAGGGTAACTGTAAGCTAGTATGTTATAGGGTGACTGCAAGCTAGTATGTTATAGGGTAACTGTAAGCTGGTATGTTATAGGGTAACTGTATGCTAGTATATTATAGGGTAACTATAAGCTAGTATGTTATAGGGAAACTGTAAGCTAGTATGTTATAGGGAAACTGTAAGCTAGTATGTTATAGGGTAACAGTAAGCAAGTAATGTTATAGGGAAACTGTAAGCTAGTGTGGTTACGGATGTCTATGGACGGTAGTTACGTACCAGCGGATGACACGAAGCTTTTTATACTATATGGGGCCAATGAGTAATTGGAGCCTTTTTTGCGACGGCCGATGCTCATAAATATCCGCATAACAACTATGCCTATGATGATGCGTTACCCTTCTTTGCTCTTCCTCTCCAATTAGCCATAAACGGCACGAAACACAACAGCGAAGCTGTCACCTTACGGCAGTGTCATATGAACCAGCGATAACTTCACGGTCGTGCGGGCTTAATTCCGCTGCAATACAGCATGGTACTACCACTTACTCTCGATTTCGGATATCTCTGATGTCGATCAAGTTTCGCAGGATTTCGTCCACAAACATCGTGACGCTACTGACTGACCGGGCCAGGCATTGCTATAGCAATAAAAATATTGCGGTCATTACTCAAAATAGTCTGTTGCTCATTTTTTAAGTTACAGACAGTTACAGTAAAACTACTTTTACGTATTTTATCACGGTTTATTTAATTATTTAACCGGCCCGAAGTTTCAGGAGCTTTACAACAACCATGGCCACGGGTGGCCTGAAATGACAGATGTGCTGATGTCATAAATTTATAAAAGAACCCGAAGACTAGTTGAATAATTAAATATACCGCGATAAAATCCGTAAAAGTATTTTATATATATATAATAAATATGCGTGCTTTAATTATAAAATTTATAACGAGTAATTCTGTGAACTTAAGACACCAATGTTGAAAAAAGGTACAATAAAACATTTTTAACCTTGTCTGTGAGAAATTTCGTTAAATTCTGTCCAGTTTGAGAAGAAAAAATTGACAACATATTTTGATATGTTACAACTACGTTTAGACAGTTTTCTAGTACCTACCTAGAAAGTTTAAAATATATACAGTTAAGAACATCCAAAAATCACCAATGAATAACTAAACATCTATAGAAATGTCTTGAAAACATCTGCGGGGACACCGAGGACCCTCCACACTCAACTGGTCCTCAGACGAGGGCCCTCTTCCCCTTTTCTATTATCTTAAAGGGGGCTTTTACGTATTCAAGATGGGGAGAATAATAAGGAAATGTCAGGCTCATTTTGAGGCGCGAATGCCAAGTGGTATAAAAATATGCGTGTTTTAATTACAAAATTTGTAATGAGATAAAAGATCTTGTTACTCGCGTTGTATAGAAATACAGCTGTAACTTTTGTTGCGTTTACTCAGAAGTATGTTTCGCTTCAAGCTTGAGACTTTCAGTTGACATGAATTTCAGCTGCAGAACACACAAACCGTCAGACAGAAACAACACGAATAAACTATACATTTTTTTATAGCATAAAGGGACAAACGAGAAATCGGGGCCTTTTATCTTTTTTTCCACTACAAACCCCTCGAAATGAGCGAGAGGTATCTACCTGATCGTGCCGGGTGTTGCATGGGAGGATGTAATGTCATGCACTGTGCATGGTGCTACATCCTCCTGTGCAGCGTGGCACTTCGACTGGCTTAAACTAACCGTGAGCTGGCTATGTCAGACTCAAACTAACCGTGAGCTGGCTATGTCAGACTCAAACCACACGGTGCTCCAGCCCAACAGTCCATGGTGACGGACATGTACACTAGTAAGATTGATCCCTGGACACTACGGCAGACTTTGAGCCCAGCATCTTTGGCTAGAAATGCCTGTGTGGAAAAATCATGACACCAGCTTGGCTTGCTGCTGCTAGGGCCTCAGGCGCGCCTCAGGCCTGCACATTTATACATCTACAAGTAAATGTCTCCGATGATCACCACCCGAACTCGCCTTCAGGCACTCGGGCCTCGCCCCCAGTGCTTATGCCACGCTTGACAACTCCCCAATGGTCAGTCTCAGGCGTCCACTTTTGTTGCTATTTGTAACTTCTGTTACACAGGGTGCTATACACGACACTGTACAACCTCACAGAGCGTGTTCAGTATTCAATTCTGATTCCGAATATATAAACACGATCCTACTAGCAATCAGATACCTATAATTTGATCTGGTCTTTTAAGTTCTTACTACACGGTTACCTAGACCGGACGGCTGTTGGTGCGAGCCTTACGACAGGAACATTTCGAAGGAGGATGGAGAGGCCACTTCATCATCTTCGTCATTATCAGCCCATATCGGTCCACTGCTGCACAGATGATGATAAACGCCACGACGACCGATCTCCCGCTACTCGCATCCATCCCGGACCGGCTACTGCACGGAGATCGTCTTCCCATCTGGTGAACTGTCGACCAACACTACGTTTTCCTAAACGCGACCTCCACTACAGAACCTTATAGGCCTGATATTTGTCCTTCTGAGTGTGTGACATAAAGGCCCCTTACTACATCACAAACATAAAATAGACATACAGAACACTCTGTAAGATACCTAATAAAAAAGAAGAGTATTAAGGGAGAAAATGAGCAGTCATAGTCCATTGGAGAGGAGGGTACATGTGAGCGTGATGACAGCGATGTCTGAAGGTGTCGGTATTCGTCTGAACACTCCGACTGCAAGTTCACCCCCTATACGAAACGACCTTCAAATTAAATAAGTTAACGAGGGTAACTTAATAATAAGTTACAAATTTTCTGATTTCTTTCTTTTCTTATATAAAATTTTCAGATTTCCTTCTTTACTTTTGCTACAAGTTCTTATTCCTTGATAAATTACATGATTCAAGGGTTGATAGTGTTTCAAGGGAATTCACGCCGCAATATTTAACGAGAATTAAAGGTTGATTTTCCTTCTTTTGCAAAAGGTTTTAATGTACGTCCAGATTGACAGAAGAAGCGACCGTAAGTTTCCTTTTCAAGTAATGAAAGCTCTAAATAAGACTCATCTAAAGCTGGACTTCTAAAAGCTATTTAAACAATTGTTCATAACAATAAAGTGATATTATTTTATTTATAAAGTGAACTTGTCCGAAACTATCCGAGTCTGACGGCCTTGAGTCGAGCTGCAGGCGACTGCAAACAACAAAACTTGTGAATATCTCGATAAAAATGGTTGCTATAAGGGCGGGCGCTTGCTTCAGCAACGTTTTTCTTTCCATTTTTTGTTATACAAACGTATCTACGGGCCCTGGGTGGGGTCTAGTTGTGACGGGGGCACGCAAGAATTTTAGCACAATAATGGCACTAGCGAATACTCGCTAAAGCGAGTGCCATTTGGGCCGCATTTGATAAGGTGCCCAGCAAGTATGGATTATCAGGGCACATCGACGGGAGACAGTCCACTAAGCGATCGATGAGGAGTTCTGCAGCACTACAGAACAACTTCGGGATAGTACAACATTTGTTGTTCTACTCACAACAATAGTAAATAGAATCTCAGATGAAAAACAGACAAATAAGGTACAAGGTTTAGAAAACTGTCGTTTATTAAGATTAAAACATCTGTGATATTCAACGAAGGACTCCACAGTTTTTGTAGCTATGATAATAATCATTAAATTAACTATTGTAAACATTGGTCGTATCGGGATGCATCTCTCACATCTGCGGGAGTCCGACGAGCACTCATAGCAATCCGAGGAAGCTGTTTTGGGCTGCTCCTCGCTTCCACAGCAAAAGCTCAGGTACGAAGAGAACCATGATATTGCTTTGTTATGTCTACTGATAGTAATTACTTGAATGGCGCATTATTTGACTGCCTCGTGGTCGAGTGGTAAGCATGTTTCTACTCAGTCGTGAGGTCATGGGTTCAAATCCGGGTTGTACTGAAGTTTTACTGGGATTTTCCAATTTCTAATAACAGCCAGCAGTCAGGGAGTACGCGGTGTTGTTACACTTATGCCTCGCAGCCTCCTTAAAGCCGTTGGTCCTGCGCCTGATTTCTCTCCATTGATGTCCCATCATTGCTTTCATAGATATGAAAGCTTAAAAAATCAAAATGTAAACCCACATTGATAAAGTACACGCTTGCCCTTAGTTAAAAATTACTTAAGCAACTCCGAAATCTCTGTTCAACAAGACCGTAACATTAAACTTTGCTCTCAACAAAACGAAACTCGAATAACAAATCTAATTTTACATTCGCTATCTGCTGTTGTTGTATATCAATTAACTAAATATTTCTTAGTTTACATGTACTTGTTTGGTGGATAGCAAAAGGGTTGATGATTTATTAGTTATCAACCCTTCTGTGATCATTCCTTATGATGATTGGGTTGTAATCCAATGCGATATATTTATCATGTATGGGGGCAAATGAGCTCGTGAATACCCGTTTATGTAGTGCCCGCCTTCACTGCATCCCCTAATAGGCCATCGGCTTCGCTTTAGGTTGGGTTATGCAAATAAGTGACATACATGCATCTAGTCTCGCATAAGTATAACTTGCGTCACCTCAATACGGTTAAATCCGACCAAAGGCATTTCATAATAATTACAATATAGTAAGGGGTGGTTCCTTGCTGCATTGCAGCTCTATTGAGCCAGCACGAGGAGGTACCTCTCGCTGTTATACAGCCGTAATGTAGCAGCTTTGCTGTCGCGTACGCGACATTTGTGTGTATCCGGTGTCCCATTGGTGGGGTAGAGAGCAGGCAACAGCATAATTATGTGGATGTGTATGGCTAAAGGTAGTCCTGGAAATGCTCCGATTCTCTCAGGCTGCTCATTTGTCCCATTATACTATATGTACTTTTATGTGTGTGTATGTGTGTGTGTACTTCGATTTACTCGCGTCAGAAGTTACACATCTTTGGTGTAACGAGACACAGATTAGAGCGTTGACTGTAGCTAACTTCACCGTATCAGATTGGTTCGTGTCGGAATGCGCCAACAGAAGCATGACTGCAAAAGTATAATTCAATCAATGTAACCACAGAGCAGAAAAACCGCAATTATCACCCAAAAAAATGGCCGCCGTAGGCCGCCATTATATAATTCCGTGGCTACTAATTACACGAGTCTGCGGTAACCGTTGACAACGTAAGTGGCAGTTAGCGTAAACGACACTTTGTTCCCTCTTTCGTCAATGTGTTCGAGTTTACTCCATAAGAAATTATTACGGCGACTTGGCTTAAGGACATATGAAATACTGGCAGTTCGTCTCGGCTTCGCATGGATATTTTTAAAATATGGCAAAGATTCATCGAATTATAAAAGTACAAACTTTTAAATTATAATTTCGCTCTAGTAAACATTATACGTGATGGTAACAATTTCAATTTATGACTGAACAACTTCTGACAGGACAGCTACTTCTTAAGGAGCTGCTGTAGTTCAGTTAAAAATACTGATCTTTAACGTTAGTATGTGCTATATGTTCATCAATGAGAGGAATGTATATATATATACTTTTAACGTTAGTATGTGCTATATGTTCATCAATGAGAGGAATGTATATATATACTTTTAACGTTAGTATGTGCTATATGTTCATCAATGAGAGGAATGTATATATATTCTTTTCAAATCGGTCCAGTAGTTTTGGAGCATATACAATGCAGACAAACATGCAATTTGTAGGAGGTAGTGCCATGCATAGTGCATAACACTACGTCCTCCTATGCTACGGAATTGGGCAGACACGACCGGGGAAGTACCTCTCGCCGTAAAATGGCGGCATCGTTGGCGCGTATCGTGCGGTTTGTGCGTATCCGGAGGCCCACTGAGGGGGTGGGGCGAGTTGAAAACGAGGGTTATACATCGGCTCGTTTGTCCCCCTACTATCTAAAAAATCAAAACTTTCCAATTTATAATATTATATTTTGGGACGTTAGCATCACCCCGCGATTTCACCCGCGGTACATCGGTCCCACTTATTACAACGTACAGTAAACAGTCAATAGCCTTCCTCGATATGTGGACTATTCATTACAAGAATATTCTTCGAATATAGCCAGTCGTTCCTGAGGTTAGCACTCCAACCAACTCTTTATAAATATAACCGTTTAAAACAGTAGCCGAACAACTGCGCACTTACGTCTCCTGCGCACTTACGTCTCCTGCGCCAGTTCCAGTTGCGAGTCGCATACACAATTTTATCCTTCGGCAGTAGGGGGTTCCGTTTGTCCAGTGTGTGTATGTATTTAGGTGTTAGTCTAATGGCACAATAATTACTATTTATTACAATTCGATATATGCACCAGGTTATAAAAACGGAACAATTATTATACTTCTTACTACCGCACAACTCATGTACTCCTAGTACTCCTTGAAAGTATTTTAGGTTATCGTACCATGACAAATATGTCATTATTTCATTGCAGCCACATTCGATCAGTACCACTCTCGGTATCCCATCCATCATCCACCAGCCACCAGCGTAAAGCGACAGCTATGGTGTCTCGGTTCGACCAGCAAGCTACCGGTTGCTCTTTATACTCTCTATGTATCTTCTAGTTGGGGAAGTTTGCGGGCACCAATAGCCATCAAGACGAGTCGGCTATTTCTTTTCCCCCCCCCTTGTACTATAAAAAGTTACATAAGCATATATAAATTATTAATAAAAAGCTTATAAAGTT
>JAFELO010000122.1:59170-72501 GCA_017140195.1 Eumaeus atala
ATCGTACCTATTTGTCATTATTTCATTGCAGCCACATTCGATCGGTACCACTCTCGGTATCCCATCCATCGGATACCAGCCACCAGCGTAAAGCGACAGCTATGGTGTCTCGGTTCGACCAGCAAGCTACCGGTTGCACTTTATACTCTCTATGTATCTTCTAGTTGGGGAAGTTTGCGGGCGCCAATAGCCATCAAGACGAGTCGGCTATTTCTTTTCCCCTCCCTTGTACTATAAAAAGTTACATAAGCATATATAAATTATTAATAAAAAGCTTATAAAGTTTTAGCTCGGCTGTTATTTAGTTTTAACATCGATTCTAAGTAGTATTAGAGGGCAGACGAACAGACGGAGTCTTGTTATCATTGCAAACGCCTAAGGACATCCATTTATCTTAATGCTGACGTGAAAATAAAGCACTCAAAACTCAACAGCGTCCAAATCTATGGCACAACATCTTAGGTAATTTAATACTGTTCTATTGTATGTAAGTAGGGTGGATACCATAACGCATTACTCATTCAATAACTTGACAGATGGATATGAAAATCAGTTTTATGCATTAGACCGTCACACCCTCGTCCGAGAAACTGAAACCCTAGTCACTGCTACTTTATTTGACGAAAAGTATATTCATCAACAATATGCGGACTTCTTAGTGTGGTTTTACAAACATTTTTTTATAGAATAGGGGAGCAAACAAGAAATCGGAGCCTTTTTACGACATGAACATTTTCATTATTACTATGCCGATGCGTTCCCCTCCTTCAAATATGCGCCACCGGCTACTCACAAACCGCACGAATCGTGACACTGAAGATAATTAATAATATTAATAAATAAATATTTCTGTATTGCACACCAAAAATGCAGGTACTGAAAAATTTAAAACTAAATAGAAGTAAATGTATGAAGTATGTCACTTTACGGCGGTATTATGTGAGCGAGAGGTACTTCCCCGGTCGTGCCGGCCCAATTCCGCTGCAATGTAGCATGGCACTACTTCCTGCTAAAGAATCACTGTGTTTATTGAAGTGTCGGGTGAACAGGTTCATTCCCTCTTCCGCCTCATCATCACCTACCACCAGGCGCGGACGGGGCCGAACGCTACCTCAATAAATATATAAGAAAAACTTTGAATGAACTTGTTTCGACTGAAATTTTTGACTAAAAATTGTGTGCGTATCGACTCCGTCACGTGAACGGCGTTTATTTTATAACGAGCATGATTCTATAGTTAGAGGTGCAGAAGAGACGTAAACGCAAAGCGTTACGCCGACCTCTTTCTCACGCTTCTTTATATCGTCTTTTATGGAAAAAGAGCAGAAACAGTATATTTTTATGGGACAGGGGGCAAACGAGCAGGTGGGTAGTGACTACAGCCACCCGTAGATATTCGCAAGACTAGGCGTCTTGCAGACGCGTTGCTGGTCTTTAAGGAATAGGTATGCTCTAGAGTCTCTTGAAGACCTCTAAGTCGTATCGGATTGGAAACACTTGCTAACGCTTAAAACTATGTGCATGATGAAAAGCATGATGTGATTTTTGTTCTACCAGAAAAGAGGGCGCCATGCATATTCCATGACACTGCATCCTCCTGTGCAACGGAATTGGGCCGGCATGATCGGAGATGTATCCCTCACTCAGATAATACCGCCGTAAACTGACAGTTTCAGTGTCACGTTTTGTGCGGTTTGTGAGTAGCCGGTGGCCCATATCGGCATTGTAAATATGGGGATGTTCGTGGGCATCGGTAGTCGTAAAAGATCTCCGATTGCTCGTTTGCCCCCCTATTCTACAAAAAAAGTGCTCAACGCGTCTAAAGAAGCTTTAATTCGTCACTGCGCAAGTCCTATGGTTTTTGTTCACTCTAAGCGTTCAACGCAACTAAATAAGTTTCCACTTCAATAACGCACAAAGTCGCAGAGCGCAGCCTGTATAAACGGGAAGGGACAGTATCTTTTATCTATTTCTTTTACGACAAGATGGCTGAGCTAACGCTAATTGAATTTGTCGCGCAGATTGAATCCGGTAACGGGTTTTGTTTCAATATAGAGAAATAAGAAGAGTTGCGGGCTTTCGTATGTCCCTTCTGGTTTCTTATATAGTATATGGGGACAAGTGAGAAATCGGTGCTTATTTCATAAAGCTCGACACCCATTAACATTCGCACAGCCTGTCCATTGCTTTATACCGCTATTTCATGAGTAAACTCGGTCGTGCCAGCTTGATTTATTTGTGTTCTTCATTCTATGCTTTGGCTTTATTTAGCTCAATTTGTCTGACATAGCACAGACTCTACGTCACGCCAGGTCAATCTATCTGATCTAGCATAGAATAAATTTTATGCCAGCTTGGTTTATCTGCCCTAGCACAGAATCTATGTCATATCAGGTGAATTTATCTGCCCTAAAGTACACGTCGTGCCGTCTCGTATTATTTATTCCTTAAAGCATAGAATCTCCTTAAAAATGCCATTTCCATTTAAACAGTTCATCAAAGTATCCACACGGAGCCGTGTCCTCGCTAAATTAGGCTGTTTGCTAAAAGCGGGACACCGTTTAAGCTCTACGTTATTTTGGCAAGCAAATGTAGCACCATTTTGTAAATGGTCGTAGAAAATGTTACGCCGTACAGAAGGAAGAGATGAGATTTTGCATAACTCAATTGATTAGGCGTCGCCGGGGTCCCCATCGTGGTTCAAGCGTCGTCGTGGCGGTGGGGCTCAGGCCCAAAGGAGAGGGACTAAATAGCAGGACGAGGAGCCGCTCCTTGTACCCCTCTTATAAGAAGAGGTAAAGTACGCGGGGCTTTTGCGCACGGGGAAGGACCGAGGATGGCAACCTCACCACATTGTCTTAATATTGGCGGGGTTGTCAGGTGGTGGGGGATAACCCCTCTGTATGCGTTGATTCGCGGTTGTTTTTGTGGGTATTCGGCACTAAAATGTGCCGCGAGCCCCAGAATCCGCTGGACCCCACCCAGGGTCAGTGATAGCGCGTCAATACCTTTCCCCGCGTTAGTAAAAAAAAGGCATAACTGAGGTAGTATTAATTACGGGGCAGGCCGGGGAACCCAGGAAATTGACACAATGTTTTAATATTCGAAGAATTATCAGTCGATATTGCGCTAAAAGTGGGAACAATTCATCAACTTGTGCCAACCTATTTGTGTACGTAATACTGCACACTAAAACCTTTTATTGCAATTCAAACTAGCGATTTACTCCTGCTTCGCCTGTGAATAAATTATAAACTAAAAATTCAGAAGCGTAAACCGCAATGAAATCCGTTCCATAGAATTCCAGAGAATTTATCATATCGTCTGTATTTTGTTATAACATAAGGGGCAAACGAGCAATCGGAGCCTTTCGATGACTACTGATGCCCATGGGCATTTCGCTTGATTGTTACACAGATGCGTTGCCCTCCTACATCCCCCCCCTCCCGAATGGGCCTCTCGCAAAACGCACGATACGCTACAGCGACGCTGTTACTTTACGGCATTATCAAGTGAGCGAGAGGTATCTCCCCGGTCGTGCCGGCCCAATTCCGTTGTATAGGGCGATGCAGTGTCATGCACTATGCATGGTACTACCTCCTCCTATGAAGTATAGCACTACTTCGCCTCTTCTTGAATGTGTTACATTTTCAAAAATTATTTTTAGTGACTGAGGAAATATATACGTGAAACATTGTAAGTATTTTACACAAAAACGACTAAAGACTGAATTTAATGTCATTATTTTACTTTTAATGTAACGGGAGACTGAAACATTTGAAACATAAACTCGCGATATTTAACAACTGAAGCCGCGCCTGTCTTGTATTTTATGACTGAATCCACACCTGTATATTTTTAATTAAAGCAGACATACTTGAGGTACAAATTAAAACATTTTTACATATCTCGAGCGCACTTCAAATAACGATTAATCCGCCTCAGTTATTCTGAAATATGAAACAAGAGGGCATTCGTGGGTAAGATGTGTGAATTTATAAAAATCCTTCGAGTGCACGTGTTTACGTTACCCGACTGTGAATAGAGGGGAGTCTTTATACATGTTTTATGCGTTTGTAATGGGACGTGTGTTTAAAAGGGCTTTACGTTAATGTGTTGTATAGGTACAAGGTAAGAGGTAGTGCCATGTTGCATTGCAGTCGAATTGGTCAGGCACGAAAAGTGTTACGTTTCGTACGGTTTGCAAGTAGCCGGAGGAAAGGAGTGTAACGCATCTACATGCTAAACGTGTCGATTTCTAGTTTATCCCCCTATATTATAGAAAGGAGTTCGATCCGCAATATCTTACAGTTGCTGCTACCTTTGATGATGAGACAGTAGAAGTACGTGCAGCACAACATGAGTATAACGGAATCGAGTCGCGACTCAGTAAGCGCGCCGCGGGAGAGTCCGCGGGAAACAAAATTCTGTAATTCAGATGCAAATTCTGATACACATTCAAATGAGAGCGGAATGCTGACGGAATTATTATGCGCGCCGGGGAAATTCTTACTTTTCGTCTGTACAAGTGTTTAATGAGTTTCACTTTTGTTTCAGGTAAATTTAGAGGCCTTATTGTCCTTGATGGAGGTCGGAGAAACGCGACGGGAGTTTTTAAGTACCACGAGATAAGAATATTGTAAGAGGACTTGAATAAATAAATAATTTGAAGGTATATACTATTTTCACAATTATTTAATTTAAATTTACGAACGATTTTGATTTACCATCATCAGGTGTTAAACGTAAACTATTGAGATGTGTAGCTCATGTATTTATTCCAGTGTTAAAGTGAATTTCTATAGAGAAGTAGCAATACATTCAGTCAACTATATATTCTGTAAGTTTACGGTGGAAAATGAAAATTCAATGAAAATTACCCGCCAATGGGCTACCGGAAACTCACATAATATCGCCGTAAATGGATAGCTATGCTGACAGTTTTCATGTGGTGAATCTCCGGCGATTCATGGGAGAGGATGCGCTAAGGGTGTCTATATACGTCATGAGTCCCTTCTTATTGCATAACATTTGGGAGCAAACGCGCAGTCGGAGCCTATAATCTACGCAGTTACACATCCAGATAATGATTGTGCAGATGCCTCGCCACCCTTCCTTTTCCCCCATGGGCCATCGGAAATGCACACATTGCACGTAACGAGGCAGCATAGCTCTTTACAGAGGTATAGCTGGTGAGGTACCTTCCCAATTGCGCTGACTTACCAGCACCTATGGAAGACGTAGTGCCATGCGGCATAGGAGGATGTACCTCCTATGCAAACGACCGAGGCAGTACCTCTCGCTCCGTAAAGTGACACCTACGGTGACGTGTTTCGTGCGGTTCGTGAGTAGCTGGTGGCCCTTTGGTGGCGAGTGAGAAAGTGGGGCCACGCACCGGCATGGTAATTATGTGGATGTTCATGGGCGACGGTAGTCCCTAAAAAGGCTGTGATTTCTCGCTTACCCTATGAAAAAACCTAAGCAACGTTATAAATCAATGTTGGCGTTATTTATAATTTAATTAACCGAACAGGACAGCTAACAGCTGACGAGCGCGCGCACGCGACGGCTTCTCGCAGGCGAAGCGTTATGGTGTGTTGGCATGCGAGGTTCCGTACTTTAAAAAGCTGTCTGTATTGAGTGTTTACGGACGATATAATTTTATGTGATAACTGTTCTTTAACTAGTCTGTGAGCGCCTCGATCGAGTGAGAGACGGCTAGTTACGACGTCTCGCTCGCAGGTTCCGCTCATTCGGAACATCACTCGGTACCTCGACGGGTAGTCCAGCGACCTAGATTTCCGACACCGTCACATATGTCCCGCACCAAGGGACAACCCCGCCAAATGTGGGACAGCGTAATGGGGTGAGGTTCCCACCCACGCGTCTGCTCCATGCGCAGAAGCGCCAGCTCCTACTGCTCTTCTATAAGAGGGGTACAAAGAGCGCCTCTTCGCTACAATCGACTCCACCCGAGGTGTCTTGTTACATCCCAGGCTACTGAGTCCCGCCGCGATGACAAGGCTAGTGCGTGTGTGGGGATGTAAAGCACGACTCGCTCGCGCCAGCCTAATACATATACAACGCGTCGAAGACGTAAACCTCCCGTGAGATCCTGAAATAAACTTAATTTTACAGTTAAAAACATCAGTAACGGCAGTCGAACGCCACCTTTTTTATCGGCATTTTTATTGAAGCCAGCGAGTAGCGAGGCCGGGGTTGTTCCGTTTTATATTTTGACCTCTGCCTGCACTTAGCTATTGAGTTTTTATTGAAGCCAGCGAGTAGCGAGGGCGGGGTTGTTCCGTTTTATATTTTGACCTCTGCCTGCACTTAGCTATTGAGTTTTTATTGAAGCCAGCGGGTAGCGAGGCCGGGGTTGTTCCGTTTTATATTTTGACCTCTGCCTGCACTTAGCTATTGAGTTTTTATTGAAGCCAGCGAGTAGCGAGGCCGGGGTTGTTCCGTTTTATATTTTGACCTCTGCCTGCACTTAGCTATTGAGTTTTTACTGCTTTAACTATTAAAGTATTGAATACAGTTAAAACTAACCAGGGATAAACGGGAACACTAACCATTTATTTGTTATCTCGAATATCGTTCAGGTATTTCAGGTATTTTTTTAAGAATGGAGAGGCAAACGAGATACCGGAAGTCCATAAAAAGTACTTGTCATAGTTGTATTGTGTTCTCAGCAAGAGGTAGTGCCAAGCTGCATTGCCGAATTGGTCCCGCATGTCCTGGGACACTTCTACAAAATTGTTGGCTATACTGTCTCGATTCAGGTTGTTAGCGAGTAGCCGGTGTCCCATTGACAGATGGGGTGAAGAAAGGTGACCCATCAGCACATGCAAATAATCACCCAACGGCTATGATTTCTCGTTCGTCCCCCTATGCTATAAAAAATGATATGACATAGAACAAAACAACTTCAATATATCTTACATTACAATATAACTGCGTACTTGGACAGATTTCATCTCAGTTGGTCTATTTGCTCAGTCTGCCATCTGAGATACACCGGCCGAGGTCACGAAAGGGCAGATGACCTCATATCACAGGTTATTAAACGTGGCAGAATAATATTTTCTGTAGTGACAGCCTCGTCGTCTAGTGGTAGGCACGTTCAACTACAGTCGTGAATTGTTGGGTTCGAGGCTCGGGTAGGGCCAAAGTGTTATTGGGTTTTTCACTTTCTAGTAACGTTCTGAAGTCGGGCAGTCTGGCGGAGTTACACACCCGTGCCTCGGAGAGCGCGTTAATCCAGTGCGCCTGATTTCTCTCCGGTCGTGTCGGATGCCGTCACATCGGAATAGGAGAATGAGGGAACTGAGAGTGCACTTGTGCCTTCACACATGTGCACTATAATGTGTCCCGCTTGACACATGCGCAGCAGTCGGCTAGCCTCTACAGAGTTGGCCGCCGTGACCGAAGTTCAGCTAGGACAACATTTTTGTTACAGGGTATATCTACGTATACAACAGAAAGGCAAAATAGTTTTATTGTAATGAAACAGTCGCGGAAACTTGACACAGTATCTAAGGTACATCAATACTTGACATCATCCGCTTTACACAATAGGTTTAGCGGCTCGTGCAGGCTGCGCTCTGATTTTGACGTTGATATCTAATGTGATTGCTTTGGACCTTGCAGCTGTATTTTGGGAAAAGATTTTGATATTTTGATTTTATATACAATATTTTTTGTTGTAGACAGAGGATGATCCAGGAGAGATTGTCGTCAAACGCACCTGCTCAAGACGTCGATCTCTCCTGATGGAAAGTGACGATTAAGGTATATTTATATTTAACTCATGGCCACCCAGGAATCGAAATTCGTTTCCAATTATTTAAAAAATATCTGTTTCACTACACGTTTGACTTGACCTTAGCAAAAACTTTTCGTAAAAAAAAATATTCCAGTCATCGTATCTGACAGTTGACACTTTCATTATAAAACGTGTTGTACACATGCATGACTATAATCCCAATATATACTGAATATTACATTAAAATACTTTAGCTCTCTGTAAATCAGCGCCATAGTATAACTTACAATTGTGTAAGATTTCAAATTCCTCCCTTCACACAATTCTGTAAAAAGTGCATACAATTTTAGCTCTCTGTAAATCAGCGCCATAGTATAACTTACAATTGTGTAAGATTTAAAATTCCTCCCTTCACACAATTCTGTAAAAAGTGCATACAATTTTCTTTGCGTAATATTTAGTTATATATCTATAGAAAAAAATATTAAAATAGGACCTTAATTGCAAATGATATGTAAGAATATCAAGAAATTTTAGGTAACAAGACGTATTATTAGCTTCTTCAGGCAACATACACAACGGGTTCAGATGAAATTCGACATAGATATAAATTACAATCCGGAATATACTTTTAATTCCCAAGTATGAAGTCTGTTCCCTTAGGATATATTCTAGCGAGTGAAATCACTAGAATATACTCTAAGGTGCGCAGAAGATTGACCGCAATGGTGCGCTTTGGAAGGTGTAAGCTGAGAACTTAAGCCGACTATTCGAGAGAGAGAGAAAATGAATATAACTCGGTTTAACTTGAGAAATAAAACATCGAAATTGGAATAAAAACTAAACTTCCAAACACACAGTTGAAAATTGTAACACCGTCACTATAATAAATATTTCATACGCAAAAACTTTTTCGGGCTAAATGAATTTCGGGACTGGGAAAAAAGACTGGAAAGCGGAGAGTTTGTAGTTTGGACGCAGTATCCAGTGTCAGACATGTTTGTCGTAACCATTCCGAGCCTGAAATTGGATTTCACTGAACCTTTATGACTATTCCGTCAATGCTCGGAGTATTGTTCTGATTTGCTTTTCATTTTTATTTGCTCTTCAAATTAAGTCAGAGTTTCCTTGCTGATTTGCAGCGAAATTTGGTCGGCACGACCGAGGAGGTACTTCTCGCTCTATTCACTAGATTTAAGTTTTAGTTATATCAATCAAATATTTCAAATCAAGTCAATGGTAAATGAGTGAGGAGAGAAGAACATACAAAGGAAAACAAACCCATTTCAAAAATCAATGAAATATTTGTAAAATTTGTATGGAAGTCCATAATTTTTTAAGTTGTGAACGTTATTTCAAGGGCTACTGATTGAAAATAAGTAGATACGTATCGAAGTATTTCCGGAAAGATAGGCTTGTCTGGGTCATTTTAGGGCAGACGCATGAGACTTTGTCTCCGGGGTTTGATTAGAAATAAACGAATGAGTAGCATGTTTGGAAATTCTACTTCTGTTACATTGTTACGCGCCAATCTCTGAAGCTACAAGTCGAATTTGAAAAAAAGATTGCGTGATAGCCACTTTCGCGAGGAAGGTTATAGGCTATATACTATTTTTTTATATGTAAGAAGAGGGCAAACGAGCATTCGGAGGCTTTTTATGGTAATGGAGGTCCAAACTTATCTCCCACAGGTTGAATGCTTTACGTCAATGAAGACTGTCTGTACATGTTAATTTTTATACAAATATTAGAAACATTTCATTGCTTGTATTTGGTTATTTTTGTTTGTTTACACCAAACAGTCTCTGTAACTACTGGAGCAACTTGATACATATTTCTACCATTGGATGATGCATTATCGCCGATGAACGTAGACTGCAGAACATAGTCTAACTATTTTCTTTTTATAAAATAGGGGGGCAAACGAGAAATCGGAACCTTTTTTGCGACTACCGATGTCCATGAACATCCACATAGTTACGATGCTGACGCGTTGCCCCCTCCCCAAATGGGCCACCGGCTACTCACAAACCGCACGAAACGCGACACTGAAGCTGTCACTTTACTATATAGATAATGTAACTAAAGACGTGAAAAAATATCATAGTATCTTATGTCATCGCAGCTGGAGAACAACTAGCTGCCCCGATGGACGTTGTTCTGTCATGAATTTAATTTGTTGTCATTGTAAAGTGTAAAGTTTACGAGGCAGAAGTTAAAGTTCATGTTATTTGTATCATTGTAAATCAATGAATATTTGTAACATTTCGAGGTGCAAAGATCGCCCTCGGTTCAATTTTCTTCGCCTGGTTTTACCCCAGGCTACTAAGCCCCACCACCACGACAAGGCTCGAACCATGGTGAAGTAACATCTTTACCTAACCCATACAAGGTTAGCACCCAGTACTTTCAGTACACAGCGTGTTTTCAGTACACAGCGTGTTTTTGTCAATTTCGCCCACAGGCCATTAATTATTCATTTTAATACCCTGTTGAGGTATTAGCATATTTCAATATTAATAAGAGCTATGAGATCAACTTGAATGTTAAACGAACAGTATAAGAGCAAGGGTTAGTGGTTGTGTTACATTGCGGGCAATACGGACCGGCACAATCAGTAAATTGTTTAAGCCCTAATTGTTTTTTAAATTTATTTACCATAATTATATAGAAGTTACACTAATATTTTTTGGTAGATGACATTAAAAAACCACGTATAAATTTGTATTTATGCTATCCTAGTTGACATAGTGAATAGTAGACTGTTAGTCATAACTTATAAATATAAAATTATATATAAATTTAAGTGTCAATAAAAATATGATAAGATATTTACGTGTTAGGATTTAGTGTCGTTATTTAAATTAATCAACATGTATGACTATAGTTTTTGTTTAATGTTTTTCGGTGTTAAACTATCGCATAAATCTGGGGGTAGTCCGTAAATTAATCGTGGTATAAGATATGCAGCGGTCCGCTCGCCGTCCTTACTGTGCGCGCTCGTCGTCGGTACCCTGTTTCGTGCAATAAATAGCTCGTGTGTATAAGGGGTGTTCGATTTCTTTTTTTAACTTCGATATTGAAAAAATATCTGATTAGCAAATTATATTCGACGTTAAGGTGAACGGGTAAGATTCGACAATAGCTAAACAGTTTTTATGGTAGTCTTTAGACTGGTTATTTATTTTCTTAGGAACTATGTTTTTAAGAATACTTACTTGTGGACTAAGAATTTGATTCAAATAACTTTTGTAGGTACGTCCATAGTTGTTGAGACCGTAACAAACATAGGATTCTGCCAAAGAATTGAAAAACATATGGATGGATTTCCAATGCATTTTTGCCATTAAGAAAGGCTTTACAAGATGCAGGACCGAACGCATATGGGACTGCTCCCAACTTTGGGCAGGGGCCCAGTAATGTTAGCTCGTTTCAATTTGACCGTATACCACGCACAGGGACTAGAGTCGATGACGACCAAGTTATTTCCGGACAGCTCGATCATGTCCTATGAAGTGATGTCGGTTCACCGTGCGTCTTTTACCGTAGTTTCCACTGGGAGTATTCCGAGGAATCGTACAGCTTAGTGCCTACAGCAGAATCCCATCTTCGGACATCGCGAAGGAACTCTAAGTTCCACGCCCATCACATGGATGTCCGTAGGTCCACAACAGTCCGGTTTAAACGCCACTTCTTACCGCGTGTACGCGTTATACAACAGTACTGCCTCCCTCGGTATTTCCTATCCGATACGGCCTAGCAGTCTTCAAGAAATGAGCATACTTCTACTTTCATGCACTTTCTGACGTACCCAACTATCACGTCCACACAATAACGTTGGAATTAGCACATAATTATGCGGGGCAAGATGGACACCTCGGCTCAAAATTGTGCCTTTGCGCAACTTACCTAATGCTCCATTTACTCTATTCCCTGCGCACAGTCTCCTTTCTACAACTGTTGTGCACCTTCCATCTCTACTAAAATCGCAACCAAGATATACAAATTCGTTCATTAGCTGCAACACTACGTCATCGACAGTCTGGTTCCGTTATCATACGTCCGTTCCGGTTATTTCTCTTTCAAAGACCCATCAACTCATTTTTTTCCGTTTATGGTTTAATTTTGCAGAATCATGTTACATAATTTTGTAGCGGTTCACAAAATATGTTCTTAAATCTAAACATACACACACTACACATAATCTCCGAGCAAAACGTCTGTGGCATTTGGACAGACAGACGGACACAAAATTATAAGGGTTCCGATTTTTAACATTTGGCTACGGAACGCTAATAATGAAACTCCCGAATGGACGACAGTTCGACTTTTTTGAGTTTACAGGATAAAACATTTCACGACTAGATAACATAGAGCAAGTGATATGGTAGACGTGTTTGATCAAATCCATTTTTACCCTTCTCGCATCTGGAATAGAAATAGCTCGATGGCATTTTCTAAAAAAATATCTTTCAGCGTTCCGAGCGGATTTGGAAACGACGCCATGTTAGCTTAGCTGTAACAATCAGGTTTTTTTTATCAAATGTTTTTCGGAATAAGAAAATGATGTGAGTGCACTAATATATGTGCACTGCCTCGTGGGCTAGTGGTGAGGATGTTCAATTACAGACGTGAGGTCACGCGTTCGAATCCGAGTCGGACCATACAAAAAGTGCTACTAGGCTTTTCCTAAATTCTAGTAACTGTCCTGAGTTAGGTAGTTGGAGGTGCTACACCCCCGTGTCTCCGACACGTTCAGCCGTCGGTCCTGCGCCAGATTTCTCGCCCGCCGTGTCGGATTGCCGTCCTACCGGAATAGGAGTATGAGGGAATAGAGAGCACACTTGTATCTGCGCAATCACTTGTGCACTATAATATGTCCCGCGCAGGTGGCTCTCTCAATAGAGATGGCCGCTGTAGCCGAAATTCGGCTGTGACGACGTTATTATTACATGCGCGCATGCTCTTGTGCACTATATTATATCCAGCGCGGAAGACTCGTCACAAACGAATATAATGATATACTGATAAAAATGTCTGTTTGTCTGTTTGTACAAGCTAATCTCCGGAACTAATGGAAGGATTTGGATGGAGTAATTTTGTTGGATAACTTATAAGCATGGGCAATATATAAGGTGTAATTTCTATTGAAAACTGGAAAACCTAATTCAGAACCTTCAAGGAAAGAGTTTTCTATTTTTTTTATCGGAGGAAAACGCGATCCAAGTCAGCCTGTTAATTCATAAAGTAGGCAAGGCCTCACAAACTACGGGATGACCACGGCGTTAAGACGTAATCATTTTGAAGCGAAAGCGTTATAGACGTTACGCGGTACAACGTTATTGTTTCACATGACTTTGCTCCGCACATCACAGGCCGTATTTGGGAATAAAATCAAAATATGCTTTGATAAGTTTGCTTTAATTAAAATGAAAATTTATTATTGCAAGGTGGCAAGAGTACGGATTATTTGAGGGACTACCTCCATAAACATCCGCGAAACTTGTTATGCAAATGGTTAGCCAAAATCAACAACACTTTACTGATTATAAGCGAGACGAAC
>JAFELO010000122.1:72814-122488 GCA_017140195.1 Eumaeus atala
TTGTGTTTAGTTAATATAGACTGATAGCACTTTGTGTAAAATGATTGTATTGGGTGATGAAAGTGTGCATTTAGTTAATGAGTAACCACGCAGATGACGCCCTCACCAATTAGATGATTATCGATAGGGATTAGGGATGTGCTCGTGGTTTTATCGACATAAAAGCATCCGAATGCGAGGCTGTAAAGTAATCCGTCCTGGGCTGGATACTGCTCAGAGATTAATAACATTAATATCTGTGGACTTATCACACCGCGTTGGCCCAGTCCTGCGCTAAGTACCGTAAGGACTAGACAACTGATATTTCAGTTGTCTTTTGTTATTCTATTTAATATTCTTATAAGTTTAAGAAATTTTATATATACATGGTTTTTATTATACTACGTAATAATAAACATCCATGAGCTAGGCTGGATTCCAACCCACGACCGCTGGCGTAAGGCGCGGACAAACTGTCTATTTACCAACTGAGCCAGCAAATAAATATAGGATAAGGATATGGGACAAACTATTACTCCTTAGCCTTTTTACGGCTTCTAACGCCCTTAGACATCCACATATTTACGCAGATTAATCTCCTTCACTCTTACACTAACGCGACAGCGCAGCTGTCATTTTACGGTGGTGTCAAGTGAGCGAGAGGTACCTCCCGCTAGCGCTGGCTACAATAAAGAGTGGCGCTACTCGTGTTATCGACTCGAATCTAACTACACCTCACACGTGTAAATCCGTCATGCTCAAGGCTGTAGCAGAGAAATATACGTACACACATACACAATATTATATATTGATGTCTTAAGTTTACGCGAATATTAGTCATTACAATAAAACTACTTTAAAGGATTTTATTATTACGCGATAAAATCCGTAAAAGTAGTTTTATTAAAATATTACGTATGTACGACAAATTCATGCACTCGTAAAATATTATCCTATCTCAGAAGCAGTCCAGTAAAAGTTAATGACGTGACTTGCAATTTGATAGAATAGAAAAATTACTCAATACGAGTGCAGTCAAAGGGTTGTTTGGTATTTAAATTTTATTCACAAATCGATAAGACTCTAATTAAAATGCAGCTGAGTTTTTTATTTCTTTTTTATGAAAATGAAAGGAAATTAAACATTTTCTCTTCGCCCGGGTTGGCTGGTGTGACTCCTACAGATATTGTAATTGCGAAAGTTTGCTTTTTTCATTATTCCACGTAAAGTTATTGTAGGTATATATTCGGATGAAGTTTTGCATATATATGTACAAATTATAAAAAAAAATGGAAATAAATGGTCCCTATTGAATATGTTTTACACGGATAAAACTGCGGGATAAAATACTATTGTATGTAAGTATTTTCCTTGCTATTGAAAATGTAATTTTTAGAGCTCAGGTGTATATATGAGGAGTTGGAGCTTATAGAGAAGTCAGTAAACATATGCACTGTTTCCGACGCTTGCGTTGCTCTGCTTCAAACAATATCAATTACTTTGCATATACTCAGCAGGTCCTAGGTATTTCCACAATACACACACAACCCAAAAGCATAACTCATTTCAAGTTTGTATATGAGCGGGATTTTACACTATTTTTCTGGCCGTATTAGACTTCAAAGCAGTAAACAGTAGGTGAATGAAAAATCAGTACCTATGGCACATACTGTCTACTGAATACATAACAATACACTCTACTGAAAATTCCTGTATGTCTAATGGTTGTGAGGGTTAACTGACCTCCCTCATCCCACCGTTAAACAAGCCTCGCGTTTTTTTAAATCTCACTAAGTCACTCTGACTATCTCACTTTAACCACTACACGGTTAATATGTTTTTTCATAGTCTGAGCGTGCATGGTGACTATCGATGCCCATGAACATTCAAATAATTTGAGCATGTGTTCCGACTGCTATGCAGTAATGATATAATACAATATAGTATAATGGACGCTTATTGAGGATATGAAACTTACATACACTGTTCAACATTAAGAACACCATAAATATATACACATAATTTAAAAACAGGACAGTATGCCAAATATAAACTGATGCATCCTCTTACTCGTACTAAAATTATATCGTAATAATATTTTATCGATATGAATCAGTCACATCACGATTGTCAATCATTTTAAAACATTTCAACCGCAACTAAACCCGGCGCGTGGAGTTTTCGCTGTGCGATTATATTAACGATAATTGTAAACTAAGTATTGTGGATTTACCACATTTAGCTCATGTTATCCTGGTATTTTTATGACTATTGTTAAACCCAGAGTTTGCCTTGCAGCTGAATTAGGCCGGCACGCGCGAGAGTGGGAGCTCTCGTGCACGTGATATCGTCGCAGCTAGGTAGCTATGACATCGCGTTTCATGCAAATTGTGAGTTTCCGGTGACCCCTTGGTGTAGTGGAGGGGAGGAGCATAATACGCCTGTATAATAGAGGAATTCGTCCCTTTCAAGGTGTAGTGAGAACTAAACATGATTTTTAGAAATTCAACCCCCAAGGGAGTGAAATAGGGCGGGAGGTATATTACATGTAATTTCACCATGTTGCGCTGTTGAAACCATGGGTAGCTGCACAAATATTATAAAAGAACTCACTTTATCATTAATCATAGTACCTGTCGTTGCTTCAATGCAGTCGAATCGGGCTGGCATGACACCGGCGTAAAGTGACATCTTCAGTGTCGCGTTTCGTGCGGTTTGCGAGTAGCCCACTGGGGGAGGAGGAAAGGATGGCAACACATATGCCTAATTATGCGAGATAGAGAGACCACCGACTACCGTACCGTCGGTATGAAGTGAGCGAGAGGTACCTCCCTGGTCGTGTCGGCCCAATTCCGTTGCATAGGAGGATGTAGTGTCATGGACCATAGTGCAGTGCATACACGGCACTACCTCCTCCTGAGAACGTACGAGCAAGACCGAGCTAAACAGCCAGTGAACGCGGAATTCAAATTTAACACACCATCAACTACGCCATCTATCGTTTATGAGTTGCGAGTTTATGAGACGAGCTCATAAAACTCATTTGATACCTGTGACATCGTGTCACGGTTTATGGGATGATAACCTGGAGGTTTTACGAGGATGTTAGCCGCGCCCCGCGGCGTCGCTCGGATAACTTTTCACTTCGTAAAGATCGTGAGTATAGTATTGAATTCTACAAGTCTCAGAATTAGTAGGAAGGTTAAGATTTTTTATACAGATTTTTTTGAGGGGGCAAACGAGCAGGTACTAGTGCAAGTGCACATAGACATCTGCAAGTCCAGGCTTTTCGCAGACACGTTGTCGGCCTTTAAGGAATAAGTTTGCTCTTTTCTTGAAGTCGTCTAAGCTGTATCTGATCGGAAATGCCGAGGGAGGCAGCTGGTTCCGCAATACATTTGTAAGAGCCCAAAACCGGTTCAATAGAAACATTGTAGATTATATTTCTGCAAAAATTGGAATGTTATAAACTCTACGCGCCTTATACAGAGCGCAGCTGACGGTAATATGGCGTTTGCGTCTTTGAACATACTACAAATGTTACGATAATAAAAGATAAGAAAACATATTTTAAATTAATGTTCAGACATATGTTGAAAGGCGTACGATAAAAATAGTTGTCTATGTTGTCTATGTTGTCTATGTTGTCTATGTTGTCTATGTTGTCTATGTTGTCTATGTTGTCTATGTTGTCTATGTTGGCTGTCTCTTTCTTAAGGCTTGTTAGTGTTCAAGAACAACAACAGACAACTGTATCTGTACCAATATTACAAAGAGGAAACTCCTGATTGTTTGTTTCTTTGTATCAATTGAGCAGGTCCCGAAACTACTGGATCGATTTGGAAAAATATTACCATTAGAATCCTACATTATCGGTGATGAGCGCTACCAGTCGCGCCAGCTCGATTATAGTGCAATGCGACATGGTAGTAATTACAAATTCTATCACCATCTGTATTTATGAGTATTTTGATTTCTAGCCAACTATTCAGGTTGAAACTGCTCTGGCTTTAGCAGCTTGTGACCTGTTGACCTGTAACGGCATGTGGTCATGTGGCGAGTGGACCGCACGTGACACGAATACAACGTGATTATTGCTTAAGATTACTGCAGAGATGCAAACATTCATTCAATGTATCTTTGCTACTAATCTGCTATGTTTTTTTAGAATAAGAAAGCTGCGCCCCTCGGTATTTCCGATCCGATACGACTTAGAGTTCGTCAAGAAAAGAGCATACCTACTCCTTAAAGGCCGGCAACGCGTCTGCACGTCGACTAGTCTTGCAAAAATCTACGGGTGGCCGTAGGCACATCTCACCTGCTCGTTTGTCCCGTATCTCATATAAAAGACCTGTATAGAAGATCTTCACCTTCTTTTGGAGAATCATGCACGAAGCTAGTTTTGGTAGATAATTTTGCATTGTTCACTTATTAGTCTCCGAATTACAATAAGCCTTTTAAGGTTTTCTTTTAGCGCGTTGGTGAAAAATGATAAGAGTAGTCACGAAAACCCTGAAGTTAGCTATAGCCATTACTATAGTCATTCAAAAAGTTTCCATAATGCGTCATAATGAACATTAAATGTATTAAATGCCTTTTTTCTAAGGCTCTGACGTTTTTTTCTACAAACGAAGACAAAATATTTATGTATAAAAATTTTAACATGTTATGTAACAAGATAAAAATATTTAAAAATATTTTTATCTTGTTACGCCAAGGAAGTATAACTTGTTACGCGTGTATACACACACATACACACACACACACACACTTTTAATATATACAAACGAGAAATGGAATTCTTTTGATGACTACCCACGCTATTTGGACTGTTGGGGCCAACTTGTGACATAAAGAGTATTTTTATGAGTTCAAATTGCTTACAGTGTTTCACAAATCACTTCATATTAGACATTAAAAAAATTGTGTTGGTTTCCTTCCCTTCAATGGGCCACCGGAAAATCACAAAACGTAATAGCATGAGGCGGTGACCTGTAAGCGGTACCTCACTTTGGCCAATCTCGGCTGCAATGCAGCTTACCGTTGTGATTGTCGTGGCGTGATGCTGATGATAATGATTACTCGGCCACGGCCGTCTCTCCATTGTACTTATAATTGATACCGACACGCCCCTCTACGCCGCGCTACGAGCCGCTACGAGCTACGCCGCGCTACGCTGCCTGTGACGGGACAATGGAGTGCGCCATTTGAAAGTCACTAATTTTATTGTAAAAGCTTTTAAATAAATAAAGACTTTGGGGATACGTAGGATTATCATTACTTACTGACACATTAAACTCGTTAAGGTCCGTTTAAACAATAAAGATATCACTTAAAATTCCCAGTGTTAAGTGACATCTTTGGTGTCGCGTTTCGTGCGTTTTGTGAGTAGCCGGTGGCCGGTTGGGGAGGTTTAAGGGAGGCAACCCATCAGCATTCTAATTATCCTCATGTTGGTAGGGGCGATTGCCCGTTTGTCCTAATGTAATATGAAAAACAAGTGTTTCGTGTGGTCTTCCATGACCGTCATCAAGATCACACACTTCTCACCCGTATTACGTGGCATGGGCCCGCCCGCTCGAGCTGCAATGAAGCAATGACCCTACGTCATATGAATTAAACCCTAAAACACTGGTGGATAAGTATGGACAATGAATCAAGCCGCATTAGATATTAGATGCTTAAACAACTATCAAGTGTTTCTCATGTATTGACCTCAACTTCGATCGGATTACTCACACCCCCCCTTAAGACCTCTAGATGACCTCTGCTTGACCATGACCCCTGACGCACTGACAAGACGACCTCGTGCTCCTCGCGACGGAAATTAAAGAGACAATAATAATAATACTGGAGGTCTCAGTCGGAGTGTTTACGTGAAATTTTATTCAATAGTTATTGTTTTTTTATGAAAGTTATGAATGACAATGACATCTATTTATATATATATATATATAAACATTACACATCAGAATTATGCGTCGCCCCTCTCCTCTGCACCAAGGGGCCACCGGGTACTCACAAGCCGCACGAAAATAACGGCTTAGCTGTAGTCCATCCTATTAGGAATTAAATTTCAAAAATATTTTATTATTGACAAAAAAAACAATAAATATTAACTTGATCGTTGTAATGATTTCTCAGTTAACCACAGGATACAACATCACAAACCAGGATAATCTATTTATAAAATAACTAGATGATGCTCCCGATGTCGTCTGCACTCACACAAAATCTTCATAAATTACAGCCTGTGTTTATGCCTATATCCAGTCGTGGACGTGGTCCGGCTGATGATGATGCTGATGATAAAGTCTACTCTGGTGTATGGGCCATATATTTTATTGTAATTCAAATCCATTCAGTATCAGTTTTTACGTGTAAAATTAAAAAAAACATCTATTCACACTTACAAACTATCGCATTTTTAATAGTAGGAGGATAAAAGCGGGTCCGCAGTGATGATGATGGATCAAGACTCAGTTCCCAACCCGACGCAAGTCTGGACCTGCCTCGTCTTCAACCGTTCTGCGGTTTTAACTTTGTTTGTTGAGTTTTAATCGATAAAGTACAGCTGAAACCAACCGTGTATGGATTAAATGTCTTAAAGTTTTTTTTATAGTATAAAGTGATACAAGCACTCGGAGCCCCCAATGGGCCACCGGCTACTCACGAACCACACGAAACGCGACAGCGTCACTGTCACTTCACGTCGGTATCAAGCGATGACGTTGATGTTTGCTCCTTATCACTATTATACCTTACCTTATCACTATTATACCTTACCTTATCATCATTATACCTTACCTTATCACTATTATACCTTACCTTAACACTATTATACCTTACCTTATCACTATTATACCTTACCTCATCGCTGTTTATTTAATTCTTTAGCCAGCCGACGTTTCAGAAGCTTTACGGCAAGCCATGGTCACGGGTGGACTGTAAATTTCTAAAACGTCGGACTGGTTAAATAATTAAATCAACCGTGATAAAATGTATAAAATTAGTTTCATTGTAATGTTAAATTAATAGACATGGGGTTTGAAAGGTATTTATTAAATATGAAATAGCTTTGGGATACTTTTCTCTAAATACAACTGAAAAATGTATTTCATTTCCTTATTAGGTTTGTTATGCGCCAAATATTTAGCATTCAATAGGAATGTGTGACCTGCCTGTATGTGTGTATGATATTCTCGACTCTTAAGCACTAGACATATAAGGTTTCAATAGTTAAGAAATAAGTTTTTTATAGTAGAAGGGGAAAAACGAGCAATTGGAGCTTTTTGACAACTATATCTCTTAGATATCCACATTTTTTCTGTCACGTAGATACGTTGCTCTCCTCCGCACCGGGCCAGCGGCTACTCACAAACAGCGCGAAATGAAAGCTGTAGCTTTTAAGTAAAAACAGAACTTACGACTTTCTTACTGAATTTCAATAAATATATTCATATAAGTGGCACCAATTTGTCACAAAACTAAATGTAAGCCTTACAAAATATAATGAACTAGTTGTAACCAAACGCGCGTCGCTACGCAGACACCTTAAAGGGTTTTGATCATTATCAAAACCTTTTCGAAAATATTATATATTATATATGTATCAGCGATAATGTAAAACTGCAATAGTAAACGAATTTTACAAATGAGCCCAGTGGTAATGGAGCCTATTTTATATAAACAAACAATCAAATGTTACCTCTTTATAATATTGATAAAGATATTGCCATGTCAATCTATCAGCTCAACACTACTTTACAGCCTGTTTTGTATTTTAAAATTGAATAGATTTATGGTATATTCTCAAGCTTGCAGCTCGCAATAATAAAGTATACGAAATAGGTCAGATATATCGGAATAGCCTGACTCTGTACGCGTGGATAATGATTCTTATTGTGCATTCTAGGTCGTGTTATAAGAAAATATTTCTACGTCAATGCTAGAAATATTTTTGCATCTTATAATATACTGCATAGGAAGGGATAACCGATGAATGGGCGTAGGATCAGAACACTGCCATCTAATGTACTTCTCCAGCCGTGTCTCTTCATTTTGCATTATCAATGAAAATTTTTTTTCGTACAGGGGGCAAACTAGCCACTTCAGAGTAGACGGCTACCAACGCTCGTAGACATCCGCAATTTCTCTTCCCCACCAACGGCTAACCGGCTTCTCATAGACCGCACGACATCATAGCTGCCGCTTCACAGCGTCTACTGGCGGCTTGCACCGCCTCTAACTAATATAAGTTTGGAATATTTTTTTAAGGATAAAATTATAATTGCTGTCATACCATAATCAAACTGATTGGGTACTGTCCGAAGGTTTCAAGAGTCTTCGCAACCGGCGAGTTTGTGTCCATTGGATTAATGTACGTGGAGGAGGCAAGACAGATATGTAAGGATCGTGATATATGGCGATCCGTCCTCTCTGCCCGCCCCATTACGGAGCATGAACATGTGCGCGTGTGTGTGTGTATAATTTTAATTTAGAAATTTTTGATTCATTCAAATGACTTTAAGAATTGTACTGAAAATTTGTACCCGATGACCCAGTATCATAAAACATTGGTCAACGGGAAATACTCCATTGGTTTCCTTGCCGTGCGATCATATGGAAAATATGATATGCGATGCTACTGAGTAATGGATTACGAATGAATGATCAATTACTCATCCAAAACGGTATTCCTGCTCCATCCATCAAGCGAATCGTAAAGTTTTTAGAAAAACCTACGGAATTATGTGGAGATTATCCTGTCCTGGTTCTGACATATTCTATCTCATCCATACTCATACATCAATCAGCCTAGATCTTTCAAGTTAAGCCCAAACGAATTATGTAATCTAATTTACTTCTTTTAAGTGGTTTTGGTGATTGATTTAATCAAAGCCATGGTTGTAATATCACTATCACCACCCCGCGGTTTTACCTGTATAGCTCCGGTCCTTTTAGTTGTAGCGTCCTGGCGTATAGCATATAGCCTCCTTCGATACATAGTCCATGCAACTCAAATATAAATATTTAATTCTGGCTAATAGTTACTGCTGTTAGGTTGTTCAAACAGATAAATATACTCTTCAGCTTTACATTACTAGTAATGTATAATTTTCTCTAGAGTTTTTGTAAAAGGAAGCGAACAAAAAATTGGGAGTTTTCACGGATTCACACGGACACCCACAGATGTCTCGCATATATGTTATGCAGACTTGTTGCCCTTCATGCCTGCAATTGGCCAGCGGAAACTCACAATGTACATAAAATGTGACAACTATCACTTTTCAGTGATACGACGAGAGACAGGGGAAAACTCGAGTCAGACTCATTTGCTCACAACATTTCTCTATTAAGAAGATCCATCAGTGCAAGACGTTCAGTGCACAATTTCTGCGCAGACACAAGTGCATTCCATTTCCATATTCGTGTATACTGATGAGACGGTAATTCGTAATTCGATATGACCGGAGAGGAAATCAGGCGCAGCACGGACAGGTACAGTCCGAGGCACGGGTGTGTAACTCCGCAAACTTCCCGGCTCCGAAGCTTTATTAGAAATTGAAAAATACATTTTCGTTTGGTGGAACCCGAGACCTGACGTCTGTACCTGGGCATGCTCACCGCTAGAGCACGAGGAAGTATACGACGCTACACGAACTCCAGCCTTACATCTAATATTATTATTTTTTTCGCATAATTTGGAATAATTAATATTATAAAAACAAACTTAACGGATTAGGCTTATATTGCTCTACATGTAGAGTACTGGGGGGAGGGGGAGCGGTAAGAGAGCGGGTATCTAGTGCAACACAGTTTGCTCCCACGGTTAACAGGTTGAGCCTCCGTTACGTTCTTTTAACGTAGTAGAAATGTATATAGAGGATAGAATAAGCCCATGGAACATATCAGCAAAATATTGAGTTTTTTTTCTTCCAATTCATCATAACTTAGAATAAACATAATTCATAATGACCAAACTTCGATAACATCCTTATATTAGTCTGTGAAATATTGAATTTGTTGTATTTGTAATGTGTACTCACTACGAGTCCGACATTAAAAATTAAAATTTTGCGCGAAGCCGGGCCGGGACAGCCAGTCACTAAATAATAAATTTGGAATGACATGAATCTCGCAGCTATTAACCGTAGAAGAACTGAGCTACTAGTTTTGGACGTCTTCATTTTTTTTTTTTTGGTATAATAGCCTCGATAAAAGTTATGTTCATGTTATTTCAGTTTTAAAATATCAACTAAATCTGTCCAACAGGTTTTGTGTGTAAGAAAAATAGAAACTGAGAATAACGCGAAATAGTTTGGTTGGTTGAACGTGCTTAATTCTGGAACTACTTCTAACCCAACCAAGAAGTCTTGTCGTGGCGGTGGGGCTCTGTAGCCTGGGGTGAATCAAGACACCATGGGCGCGGCCAATTGAACTGAGAAGTGTGCCGCTCTTATTACCCCTCCTATAAGAAAACGGGACAAAAGGGAAAAAAGTCAAGGCGCCCATGCGTATAGGTTAAGGGTCGAGGATAGGAATGTCACCCCATTGCACTGTCCCAGAGTTGGCAGGGTTGTCCTGTGGTGCGGGACAACTTCATCTCTGGAGGTGGCGTCGGTCCCTTAGGGGGCTGACTAGCCGTGGATGTGTCCTGATGATTTGTTGCTCCGAGGCACCTCATGAGAGGCGGCACTGATGACACTCGCGGTGATTTTTGTGGGATTTTGACACTATGATGTGCCGCTAGCCGCATACGCCACTGGAACACCCTGAGTCAGCGAAGGCCCACAAACGTATTTCACCGCGTCAACAAGAAAAAAAGGAAAAAAACTACTACTCCACTTTGAAAATTTCTGTCGCTGTTATTGGGCTACCCATTTTCTGATGCGGTTTGAACACAAACCATCATATTATGACAAATAGGTGCGTATTATTTGGTTATGCGCGTAAATCCGCATTGCGCTGCTAGTGATAATTTCTAGTTTAAAAACTAACAAAAGTAATAACATTGAGTTTACTAATAACTAGTCGAATGTCCAATCAGCCACCATCCATCATCAGAATAGCGCCTTGATGCCATCACATCACATTGCCTTATTGCCTTTTATCTACACGTAATTGAAAAGTTTTCTTATAGTATAGGGGGTCAATCGACAAATCGGAGCCTTTTCACGACTACCTTCGCACATAGACATCCGCATTATACTCGTGCAGTGCGTTTTCCTCCCTGCCTCCTCCCATTTAACGGGCCACCGGCGAGTCACAAATCGAAAATCGATAGTATAGCCGTCACTTTACGGCGTCATGTGAGGGTGGGTTTGCCCCCCGGTCGTGCCGGCCCAATGCGTCTACAAATCAGCATAGCACTACCTCGTGATCTAGTGGTAAGCATACACAGCCACGGGACGAGTCGCGGGTCGGGCCTAAGTAGTACTGCGCACACACGCCTGCACGCAGTTGACTGGTCTCCACTGAGATGGCCGCCGCGGCTAATTCGCTCACTTATTTATGTTATATAATTCCATACATGTACAGGCGATTCGTTTAGTTCGATATTATTATTATTATCTGTCATCAAATAAGAATGCGTGGCACCACCCCATACAAAAAAACTGAGATTCCTTTTATCAACTCATATTTTATTAGTAGTTACTTAGCTGCAACAACACCTCAAAAGAATGTGCTTCAAGTAATAATAAAATTAAGTGAAAATATTTTAAATCAAAATATAATTATAAAGATTACTTTTTGTACGTAATCAATTAAATCTACCACTTATATAGATATTTAACTTCCTTCATTGCCTATCAAACAGGCCCTGTGAATACAACATCACATGATGAAAAGCCGACACGTGAACATGGAAATGATGTAGAGCATTGCTTTCAAAATTAAGCACTTCAATTAGACAACTCTGCGTTTGGCAAAGAGGTGTCAACACATAATCGCCTTCGTCATTCAGGGAAGTGGTATAATTGTTAAGGTTAGAGCACACTGGATACACGAACAGAATGCATCGCAATTAGTGATTTTGTAATGGCTCGATAGTACTTAATGAAGTTGTGTAGCTTTCATAAGAGGCACACTACATGAATCTCATCGGGTAGTTATCGCTGAGACTGATTACTTTTTATGAAATAGGGAGCAAACGAGTAGATGTACGCTCATAGAATAGGCACCTTACAGACCCCCGCCATGGTTCAGACCTTTTCTCGGCGGCCTTGCAGACGGGTTGCTGGCCTTCAAGGAATAGAATATAATAGAAATAAATTTATTCAGAGCCTCACAATACAGTGAAAAAGGGAAAAGTTATGCTCTTTATTTGAAGACCTCGAAGTCGTATCGGATCGGAATTACCGAGGCAGGCAGCTGGTTCCACAGTACAGTTGTGCGCGGTAAAGTCATAGATTCGCTTTCTTGCTTCGTATAGTTTATGAGTGGCTAATAATGCATCTGGATGACAATTGTGCGGATGTTTATCTACGTCGGTGGTCATAAGATGGCTTCGACTTGGCTTTGTCCCCCTACAGCATTTAATGAACGCTACTAAGTATTTGTATACTACACACAAATGTGTGTTCCTTGCTCCCGTCAATTTCCTTGTCTTTAAAGTATACCGTCGTTATTAGGATTTACAAGTTACGATTAAGAAAATCGTATAGAAATACAAATAAAAAAATTATACCCTCGCACTTGCGGTTTACTTGACCATCCACGCACACAACTGAATATATTCAACATTACTGTAACGAAATTTAAATTGTTAAACGTAATGAAATAAGGCTTCATGAGCACATGGGCATTCAGTTTGTAAACCGTGTAGGCTCCTGGGTTAACATTTTAAAGTAATTAACATAATTTAAGGTTAAGTTAACACTTAACTCGTTATTTTAATTACTATTTGCGCAGAGTTCCTGATGAACACAAGGTTGTTTTATATTTCACATATCATATGATATATGTAAAACGATCTCTGTTGCTTTGCTCGGAAATAAAACAGATTTATAATTTTAGTGATTCCTTAGTTAATAGTCCTATGATATAGTACTTAATTGGTACTTAATTATATTGCAAGTTTGTGGCAGCTCAACGGGATACTGAACTTGCTATGTTTGGTGTTTCCCTGACCGACATAATTCTTAACGAAGTCATAAGGCAAAGAGCTAAGGTATCCCATGTCACGCGACGAATAAGCTCGCTGAAGAGGCAATGGGCTGGTCACACTCTCAGAAGAACAGATGGCAGATGGGCCATAAGGTTCCGGAGTGGAGGCCGCGTTTAGGAAAACGAAGTGCTGGTCCACCGTAGACCACGCGGGAAGACAATCTCCGTGCAGTAGCTGGTCCAGGATGGATGTAAGTAGTAGGAGATCGGTCGTGTTCATTGAAAGATGCCTATGCCCAGCAGGGGACCGTTAATGAGATGTCATCTATTTCTCTAAGCCTCAAATCAAGTTAAGATAAGCATTGAGTTGTACACCATGACAAGCTCTACAGGAGTTTCTGCTGTTAAGACACCATCTAAAGTGCCAGCCAAATTGCGCTGACATGACCACAGAGGTACTTTTCGTGAACGAGACAGAACACTTTAGTGGCAGCTATGCAGTTGAGTTTCCTATTGCTCGTGAGTAGCCCAGTGGTCTGGTGGAGAAGATGAGCAAAGAAAGGCAATGCGGAGGTAGTAGAGACCGAGGGGGCACTGGCCGTTCGTCTGGATATAGCGAAGGGTTTTGATCGGGTCTAGCATAAAGCGCTCCTTTCTAAGCTTCCATCACACGGATGGGCTGGGAATATATGCGACTGGATCACTAGCTTTTTAACAGATCGCAGCATCAAGGTCGTTGTCGACGGTGCATGCTCGGACCTCAAATCTGTCAATGCCGGTGTTCCACAAGGTTGTGTTCTGTTTCCCACGCTGTTTCTTCTGCATATTAATCATACGCTATGAACCTGCGGCATTCATTGTAATGCGGATGACAGTACTGGTGATGCTCTATACACTGGCCGCACCAATATTTCCCGTGAAAAGGTCACCAAGTATCGGAACCAAACTGTGTCTGAAGTCGAGTCTTTACTGACGAAATTCCCTGAATGGGGTCGACAAAATTAAGTCCGATTTAACACCAAAAAGACACAACTTTGCACGTTTAACCCTTAACTCCTCACTTCGAAAATACCCCCCCCCCCCAATGGCCTCTGCTAGTATCGGGAGTCTTGGAGTCGACATATCGAACAGCGTTCAATTCCGCGGTCATTTGGAAGCGAAGGCTAAATTTGTCTCTAAGAAGCTGGGTGTACCCTATAGGGGGAAGCAGTACTTAACGCCACATCATCGGCTGCAATTATAGAAGGCGCAAATCCAACCAGCTTCAGGCTGGTAGCCCCAACTATCAACTCGCCCCATTTGACCGCATTCAATGTAGATCGACTCGAATCGTTGACGACCAGGTTGTTTCCGCGCAGCTTGATCCTCTGGCATTACGAAGAGATGTTGGCTCGCTTTGCATCTTCTACCGAATCTACAACGGGGAGTGTTCCGAGGAGTTGAGTCGGATTAATACCGGCAGCGGAATTCCACTCTCGGACATCACGCCAGTACTCTGGGTTCCATCGTCACCATCTTGACGTCCCAAAGTATATACCTGTGCATTTCGAGCGCAATTTCCTACCGCGCACAATATCGACGTGGAACGAGCTGCCACCGTTGGTATTTACGAACCGATACGATATGGGGCTCTTCAAGAAAAGAGCCTAGTCCCACCTTAAAGGATGGCAATGCGCCTGTATAACCTCGGGTCATGCGGATGTCTATGGGCAGCGGTAGTTACCGACCAAAAAAAAGAGAATGCATGGAAAAAAGGGCAACGCATCGGCATATTTATGCTGATGTTCATGCGCGTCGTTCATCGTTGAAAGGCTCTGATTGCTCGTTTATCCCCCTATATTATTAAAAAAACCATGGGTGTCAGTAATTTTCAACAGCCTCCGAATTCTTGTTTGTATGCTATAAAAACTGCATTTCAGAAATTATATAAGGAATTGTTTTCCTGTGCACTTTCCGCACAGACATATAAGTTTAAACATAACACAACAATATCTAGTTGCATCACAGGTATCACCATTTTCAATGGCGTGCAAATTTTTTCCCTAATAATTATCTATATAGTTTTTTTATAGAATAGGGGCGCAAACGTGCAACCGGAGCCTTATTCGACCACCGACGCCCATGAACATCAACATAATGACTATGCCACCGGCTACTCACAAACCGCACGAAACGAGACACTGCAGATGTCACTTTACGGGGATATTACGAGAGTGAGAAGAACTCCCCCGGTCGTGCCGGCCCAATTCCGTTACATAGTGTCGTGAACTATGCATGGCACTACGCACTCCTGTGCAGCTACCTTCCCCATTGTCCTGCAGTTACTCACTTGCTGCATTAAACCTGACATCATAGCCGTATCGTTTATGGCATAGTCATGGGAATAAGAGTTAACTCCCCAAATGTACAGGTCTGATTCGGCTGCAAAGCAGCAAAGACACTTCCTCTTACCAACAACTAAAGACTGACTTTTTTAGGTTTACAAGGCTCCAGATTTGATTAAAAATGCTGCAACAAACATAGTCATTAGGCGGCGCAAAATATACAAACATTACAACGAGTTAGCTTTATAGTAAAGTTGTATTCGGAAGTTTTCAGAACGATAAGCAAAGTCGCGGGCAACAACTAAACATATAATTTTGCGCAAACTCTACAAACTGGATTGTGGTCCATTCTACCTGGCCTGCTCCATCGTTATCACAATATTAACTTTCCATCTAGCTCTATGTAGAGTGAACTATTTCCACCACTTCGTGTTTCAATGAGAAATCTATCGATTCAAATTGTTGAGGTTGTGTGGTCTAAGATAAGTTATTCCCTCATCCGTTACTTGATAACTACAAAGCACTCCTGTACGTAGCTTTGTACTTTACATCCTTCTAAGACTGACAAAGTAATTGAAACGTGAGTGTAAATGAATTTAATGTTGTTGCACGATTTGGCTGTAAGCCTTTAAGTAACATATTTCTTAATTTAATTTATTAGGGATAACAGACACCTGTCAAGACTGACGAAATTATTTTGAAGAAACCCTGATTCGTGTATTCGAATTCAACCTAATCCGGGATTGGGACTAGTAGTAGACCCAGAAGTGTCTCACAAAATCCCCCAGATTAGGTAGCCGGCCCCAATATCATGATATGATATGGAAAAGAGATAAAGCTAGCACGAAGTAGTACCAAGAATTGTATATATCAGATTTACACAGTACATCGGATTATGTTAATAATGTTTAGAAAATTACACATTTAACTCCATTTTCCTACTTTAAATAAAATATTTTGTCTTCGGTATCTTTCACAATTTCTACTTGAAAAAAAAAAACAAATTATCTGGGCCAATCGAAATAAATCTTAATTAAATCAAATGAAAAATGAGAATGTACTAAGGAGCAAAGGATCCAATATAAACCCTTGAGGAACACTTCAGTTGATACTACAGCTGACTGTGAACTAAGGTTTAGTATTCCAAACTATTGACACGACTTCTTGTTTCAATCTAAACTGTATCAGAATAGTTTAGCAAGAGTTTGAACTTACTGGGAATTTGCAACAAACTTGAATTTTATATAGTTTTGGAACGCCAATGACTTATCAAAGCATTCCAATTAAATTCAAGCTTAATTCACATATAACCGTGTGTGTTAATCGATAAGGACATTGATAATAAATTCGGTAACTTAAATGTGAAAAAAAATCAGTACGAGTTGCCATGTTACAATTTATATGCAACATATATTGAATAGGGCCGGTATGACCGGGGTCGAGTCCAGGACTCGCATAATACCGCAACGAATCGACTGCTGTGCTGTGGCGTTTGAGCGGTTTGAGAACTTCCGATGGCCCCTCGGAGGAGGGAAAGAGGTCAATATATTTGCATAACAATTGTGTGAATGTCTACGAGCGTCGGTGGTCATTACATGGGCTTCGGCATCACCCTATACTATCTATTAATATGTGTCCCCCTATATTATATAAAAGTTGCTTCTCTATTCATGGTACTCCATACTCTTAATTACACAAGGCCTTTTATTTGTTCACACTTTGCTGTGGCCTGTTCTGGACCAGAGTTAAGCTGCGCAGCCTATTTACTTCAATGGGCGTTCGGATTCTCAAAATCCACTCAAAACATGAAAGTAATACCACATGACGTTACATTGATAGAGGTATTTACGGAGAAGTATTTTAGTGGTACAACCTTTTACCAAGTCCCCTCGTTATCGCAACATTACCTTTCCATGTAGTAGCTATATGTAGAGTGAATTTTCACCACTTCGTTTTTGAACGGAAACTCTATCGATTCAAAAACCTTAACCATGAGATTCAAAAACCTTAACGGTACTGAATTAATAAAGAACTTGCTGCTAATTTGTTTTATGAATTAACAGTTCTCTAACGTGAAAATAATCATGACCAAAAGCAAGAAATTTATCTTTTTGTAGAGTCTGTGTGGCTGAAAGTTCAGGCAGTTCAGACCCAAAAACGAGTAGGCTTTAGAACATATGACCTAACCAAACTTCTTTAGTTAACATAACTGGCTATAACAGAAATAAAATTAGCATAGGAAACTTAACAGTCTCTTTTTATTTTCGTTAACTTACATCTCCCTCTCAAGTCATATTCTTCTGTCTCTCTCTATCTCTACTTATTTGTATCTCCGTCTCAAGTTTCGTTGGTTTCGTTTCCTTGACGCTTTCGTTGCGCAGTGACCACGTTACTCCTCGTCGAGTGTGCATAACTTAACTTTAAAATCCGTTTCTATTTCATGTTATAAGTGTATATGGACATCCTAATAACTTTATGGAATAATGAATTAACTCAATCTCGCCGCATTTACAAGTATATTGAAAGTGCTTTGTGCTAAAACTTGTTGTTTGAATGAGATTCTTTTATATTCGAAGTCATTGATAGCCCTTTTATTCGCTACAAATTTCATGTACACTTTTATAAACGTAACTTAGCTTGAAATATAAAAACTAAGCAATACATTTTTGTCTTCTTACTGATATTATAATTGCGAAAGTTATTCTTGCACGCAGAAACTACTGTATTAACATAGATAAAGACTACTATTCTTATCTATACTAATAATATAAAACTGAAGAGCATGTTAGTTTCTTTGTACGCATTAATATCTGGAACTACTGTTATATTATACAGCATGCGGCATTCGTATTATAACTCGACCGCTGCAGTTCATAGGTTATTCTATATAAACTCCAAGGTGACCGGTTCCGTCGACATATTAAATGAATAGCTGGAAAAACCCACGACCCTTAAACACAATTAATATTACAGACGCAACTATGTAGGTTGCAATAAAGATTTCGCTCGTAAACTCGTAGCATGGCTACGGTGACGTAGCGCCGCTACGAGCTCTAACGTGTTCAACGGCTTAGTAAGATACGTTCTAAAGTAATTACACCGTATGAATCGTTAAGACAGCATTGTCTAGCACAGGTTTTTTTAATATATTATTGAGGGAAACGAGCGGTCAGGTCACCAAAAACTACTCAGAATAGTACTTCTGGCCAGTCTATGCCATGATGTGAAGAGCATAAGTGGTTCTTTTATCCGCTTGTTAGACTCATACACTCAAGCGATAATGCCATTTTGATCCAGAGTCAAGTTCTGCGGTCCAATTTAACTCTGTTAAATTGTTACTATAATGATGTCAAGCTGCAAGCTACGTGACCGTAAGCGGTAGTGCCATGTTGTACTCCAACCGATATGGGTTTGTTATGCTATCGCGTTTCATGCAACTTATAAGTTTCCCGTGGCACATTTTAGCGATGAAGGTGCTATATCTGGATAATGGCTCCGGCTGGTTGCGGGGGCACTCGTTATATACTACAAATACCTCATGACAACAGAACAAAGCCTCTACCTTACACGCGGCTCTACATTCTATAAATAGCCCATATTTAATATGATTGGTGTGGCAACTGTGTACGGCTGGGGTCGTCGATGTGGGGCGGCGCGAGGTCCGCTCTCTAGATGAGCCAGGATTTATGTTCTAGCTCAGCCCGCGACTTCGCTAGCGCAATAACAATATATGTGAAAGGATTTGGAATTAAGTCTGTGTGACCGACATACGAATGGAGTTGGAGACTTGTGGTATTCTAACTGATTTACAAGTGAAAGTGTAGCAAAATACATAGCCCTTAAGCAGGTGTTAATGTTTCACACATTTTTACGCGTCAGCTTTTTTGCGCATTAATTCGTTTCTACAATAAGTTGCTTCTTTTTTATTCCATACTATAGTCTATTACTTTTTAAATGTCATGTAGATCCAATTCGACTGCAATGCAGCATGGCACTACCGCTTACTACACTCATTTTTGCGCGATTGTGTCAAATTCTTGTTAGTTATTGCATGTTAATATTCTAAATGCGAAACATTTTGTGTTCCTTTCATGCTAATTACGTAATGGATTTAAATGAAATTCCAAACAGAATAAAATTATAACCTAGAATAATATAAAGCCAGCCAAGTTTGAGTCAGTCTCGCATTGTGTGTGCGCCCACTTAATTTATTACTTTATCCTATTTGATAATATATTTTTTTACTAATGTTATAAAGTGGAAATATTTGTCTGTTCGTTTGTTTTGCATAGGTCCCGATTCGACGGGAACAATTTGATAAATTCTTTTACCATAAGAATCCTATATTATCTTTGATGAACATTGATTATACTCGTATAACATTTTATGAAAGTCTTAATCATTGTGAAATCTACGATAACGTAACCAAAGTTGTGACAAAAATCTAATTAAATCCTTATTTAGCTGCTGATTTTTTGCCATAGTTCGTTAAATATTCGTGCGAAGCCGGGACGACTGATAGTTTGTTATAACTGGTATACAAAACAGAGAAAATTTTGACGTTGCTGTAACGGATCATGAGGTACAATGTAATGACAGCCAGACAGAGAGGCTCAGTGGTAGGGTCCAGACTTTTTTATACAAACCATTAAAACTACTTTTTACCTGCATAGATGAATGGTTCTATAGGAATAAACATTGCAAGGATGAAAGTATGAGTCACTGCTAACGAGTTTACACAGTAGTTAACTCATTAGTAGGGCAGATATTTTATACGTTATCCAGAAAAAGAGCAATCTATAAGTTTTTTTTAAAGGATGCCCAAAAGCATCCATAGTAATCATGCAGATCCGTTAACCTTATTCTTTTATTCTGCTACCAGGTTCACATTAACCGCAGCAGACGCGACAACGTATCCATGACGTTGGTGTAAGTAAGCAAGAGGTATTGCCTCCTCGTTATTCTAATAACGTTAACTTTAACTGTTCATGTTTATAGAGCGAGAGTCCGCGAATGGAACTTTCCTCATTTTGTAAAACTTATATTACATCAAAAGTTTTCCCCGACACAGGTACGGCGAAGGTAACTTCTAAAATGGCATCAGCCTAGCATTTAATTGTAACTCTAGCTATCGTTCATTTAATTGTAACTCTAGCTATCGTTCATTTAATTGTAACTATAGCTATCGTTTACTTTTCTCTCAATGTACGAGCGTGTGTATGTATATGTATGAATGTATTTATTTTTGTCTCGAAAGCCTAAACGGCTTGATGGATTTCAATGTTACATATTTTAATGTATCTCGTTACTTGCGTTGCCAAGACCAATCCAAACATGCCTCGTTCTTTCAAATCCATCAAGATATTTAGGCTGAAGGAAGGAAAATTTTAATTGACATACAAACATACACGCATGCGCTTGGAACGCATTATATTGCTCAGCTTCTAACGTAGTACCATGCCATCATCATTATCAGCCCTTATCGCTGGTCACTGCTGGGCACAGGCCTCTTACGATGAACGCCAAGTATCATACATTATGTACAATTCTTTTATACTCATTTTTGCATAATACGTGATATACTCGTATAAAAGTAACAAAAACCACATAAAATTAAAACTTAATCATAAATAACCGATAAAACAAAGTAGCATAGAGTGACGTGACAGGCAGGACGTCCATTCAATCAGAGGTTATGTAAATCCGCCCAATAACACTTTGGATCCTCCTGACACTCGCTCACCAACATATTCACTACTCGAACCAGCCCATGTGCGCAGGAGGTATTTCATCCAAAGTACCCTCAATGGCGCTAGCTAATTAAATAAGGAATTTCTTGTGCTGGCTCTTATACTACGTGTACGGCGGCTTATTAATATATTAATACGCGATTACGTATGCACAGATGCATCTGCGACGGCTTATCGGCTCATTAGGCTGTTATTAGATTACACTGCACGTAATGCGACACGTAATATATTTTATGATAACATACGAGTGTATGAGCGGGTTTGGTGCTCAACTAAGAACCATGGGGGTGAAATATGTGTTTTTCCTATATGGTAAGGCGGTGCCGTTATTCCACTTTCAAATAAGAAATACGTTACAGGTAATAATATTTTCTAAAATTTCGAAGATTGAAAAATCGAGGTTTGAACTTTGGAAAACATATTCTACGAATAGCGCTGTATAAAAATTTGTGAAACCAATTTTTAAACATATTTTAGCAGATACCGGTGCCATAAGCAAGTGGACTAATTGTTTGACGGTACAATTGGATGAATTTCAGCCTCTTCACCAGTTTATGTGAAAAGCATCTTGACAGACAGGCAGATGGACAGTAAAATCATCCCTTGAAGATTTCCCTTTAACTCGAATTCATACCACGACCGCATAGATCAAAAATAATCTTCTAAGAAGATTGCTGATCACTTTCAGTGCATATGAATAGTCAAGATCCTGCTTTCAGGTACGTGTCAACGAGGCGAAATACATGAAAACACTTGGATTTAATATCCCTTGCAGCGCAGAATAAGTATTTCCAAGTCGATGCAATGAACAGATACGGCCAGTATAATTATAATTCAGTTGAACAGATACGGCCAGTATAATTCAAAACAATACGTACGGACAGACTGGTTCATGGTCGCCCAGTGGAAGCCATTAAAGTTAGGGCCATAAAATTGTGGATCGTTTCATTGGATAGATACCCGCTAAAGAAAAAAATCTTCGAATTTCTACCCCTAAGAGTGTGAAACAGGGGTTGAAAATTTGTAAAAAAACGTCCCACATTTTTTAAGTTACAAGCATGAAATTTTGACTTCGGGGTATGGGTTACAAATAAATGAATACGTATATCTGCATTTATGGAAATTCTACTCCGAGGGATCGAGACCAGAGATGAAACCGCGGGGCTCAGCTACAAGAACATAAACCACTGCACTTTTTACCGCTCTGGAAACGAATATATCAGAAGGTGAGCAATATCATACTCATTTTAGAATCCTCAACGCCGTTTGTGTAGACCAGTCCCTCCACACGGTTATGCCCTTCGCGTTGTTTTTCATCACTCATTTACAAGTAGAGTGCTATCCTTAATAATTAAAATTTTAGAAACCGCTCACGAAATGCGGCACCCAAAATGTCACTTTACGCCGGTATCATGTGAGAAATAGGTAGGGGGCCCAACTTCATAGGCAACGCAGCATAGCACTACCATTTACAAAATCTTCAAACATATAGTACCCATAATATTTGAGGAAAACATGGCAGACGAACACGATGAAAACATGGCAGACGAACACGATGAAAACATGGCAGACGAACACGATGGAAACATGGCAGACGAACACGATGAAAACATGGCAGACGAACACGATGAAAACATGGCAGACGAACACGATGAAAACATAAAGGGCTTTCCTGCCATTCGGTTACGTAACTCAAAAATGTTATTCTCTTATTTCACTTCCATTCCAGCTCAGATCCAAGCAACACATTTCCGTAACCAATTCATCTGTACACGCACTGTACAAATGGCACTATTATTCTTGCGGTTTCTGTTACTTTGTGTGCCGCCGTTTTCATATTAAAGAAAACCGACGTACCCCTTTTATATCATCACTATTTCACTTAACGAAATGGTATTTAAGTTCCTTTATTTTACGAGACTTATGAATTATCAGTTGGCCCATGGGGGGGCGGGATGATTGGAGGGCAACGCATCTGCGTAACAATCATGCAATTGTCCTTGGGCGGCGGTAGTCATCAAAAGGCTCCTTTTGTCCTCTTATGCTATAAATAAAAAATATATGTATCAACGAACTATTTATTATCCGACATATCGTCCGCGTGGACTACACACAAAACCACGTGCAAAAGTTGGTATTTCTATAGGCAGTGTCGTCCTGACATGTAAGCTATGTTATTGTAAAGTGTCACTAAAATCCATTCAATAGTTTTTAAGTGAGACAGTAACATATATCCGTACTTACAAGCTTTCGCGCTTAGAACATTAGCAGGACGTTAGCAGGACGTTAGCTTATCCAAGTAAATTATAAACAGGAAAGTTTGTACATTTGTTATTGTTTTACTCGAAAACCGCTGAACGAAAAATGAAGCAAATTTATCCGAGTCGGATGAAATATGCCAAGGATATAAATTATAATCTGGATTATTATAAAGAAAAATAATAAGGAAAAAATGATTAGGGAATGTTTTTATAGGAGTGCACTCCTATAAGAGTCGCGGAGTGCACTCCTATAAGAGTCGCGGAGTGCAATCATAACATTATAAAGAGAAGTTCGTCTCTGTGTTTACAAGATCAGAAACTAAATGTAACTTTATGTTGGTTTGATTGACCTTTTGAAACTTTCCCTTTTTTGTGGCATTTGATATATTTTTAGGGTCCCGTAGGCAAAAGCATAAACGTGGAACCTTTATAATTTTGTGTTGTCCATATGTCAGATATACCTTACTCGAAGTTTATGAGTACTTGACACTTCAAGACGTACTTTATGAATGGCTACAAAGCTATAACATTTCAAAAAATATAATTGATAAGCGTTTTCCATACGAATTATTTTTTTGAGAGTATGATCTGGAGGTTTCTAATTTTTGACTAAGCTAACAATTTCGTGTGATATTCACGTTGAATGTAGTAAAATGTGTGTCCTTGAAGTAGGGATGGAAAAATTATAAAAAAGTGAGATTAAACAATAAAAAAAGTTTGAAAAATTTGGTTTGAACAAAATTGATTCAGTGATTCAAAAAAAAAACATGTACCACACATGTTTTTTTTGCAGGGCTCTACAGAGGTGAGCCCTACTAGATATGGGTCAGTTTTATTTTTGCACTTATACAAAACGCATGAAACACGAGGAAAATAAAGCAACCAATATGTATGTGTAAGTGCGCACGATTGCGCCCGACAAACATAGCTGCAATGCTTCACGGTGACTATACGAAGATCCTTTTCAAATTTCTGGTTTATTTTGAACTCCAAGTGCATTCATTTTTGATAAATTTGCCTACGCAGTATCCGGATAACATGAACTGTACAGACATCCAAAAATAAACCGCGCATTTGAATTGGCGCAATTTTTGTGGCCGCTCGTAAAATAGTTACGAGATGCGCTCGAGAGGTGTACGGAGCTGCATTAAAGTTGTGCAGTTTATATGACGCTTTTATTATACTTTGTGCTTTTGAAAAACTGGATTTTATCCATGAAAACCATTATTTGAAAAAAATGTTGATTTATAAAAAAATTAATATAATAATAATAATTTCTGACATGTTTATGATATTCCATTCCATATGATTAGTGTAGACAAAAAGTCTGTGCGGATCTTTATGGGCGTCAGTAATCGCGCGTTGCTGGACTGGTGGTGATGATGAAGGTGATATATGAAATCGTTATCATTATACGTGTAGCTATTCGTAATTAATTAGACGTTTGAGGAAATTCATCAGAAATAATGTGCGGCGCGAGTCTTGAGCGGTAGCGTTTTACGACTCATAATACATCTGCTGAAGGTTTGTTGGACTCTTAGTGATAAGCAAGTAAAGCATGGCGTAGTATTGGACACGGGGTTGCTTAAGATCCCCTACCGAATGTCTACCAGTGACAACTCTTACCGGAGATGCGAGTCCATCGACCCTATCTTTCATCGCCAAAAACGCCTCCCAAGGTAACTTCTTGGATAGAAACTGGTAATTCGGTTTACGGACGATATAACAACTCCAGACTATATGCAAGTCACCCGGTGTGAAGTGCGAGACTTGCTACGTCCTCTCCTTCACAGTGGCTGCCTATTCACTTGTACCATTACATTTGACTCGGAACGTTACAATAACGTTGTACTTTCTCCTGCATACAACGAGCGTTCCTGGTTTAAAAGTCGTTGTCTCTTCCGAAAAAATAATTGCCCGGTGTGTTGTGTAGATGTATTCTTTTTATAGTGTAGGGGGGGGGGGTACAAACGAGCAATCGGACTCTTTCAACGATTACCAACGCCCAAGAACATCAGCATAGTTGTCATGCGTTGCCCTCCTTTTCACCTCTCCCAAATGAGCCACCGGCTAATCAAAAACAGCACGTAACGGCGGTATTATGTGAGCAAGAGGTAACTCCCCGGTCGTCCACCCCGATTCCGTTGCATAGGAAGGTTTCGTGTCGTGCACCATGTATGACACTACCTCCTCCTATGTGGCATGGCACTATCAGTGATGAATAAAAAAAAGTACCTTCACGCCTGTTATCCCCGAAGAGGAGGCAGAGGTGTGCTAGTACATCCACAACTAGTAAATCCAGTAGATATACTAGCACACCCACGATTAGCCAGGGTATTGAGGCCCATGATGTCATAGGTGGCAAACCTATGGCCACTTCGGGCACATTCCGATCCCGGACAATGTAATGCGTGCTCAGATTAATCTGAGAAACATTTATCAGCAGTTGCCGGACCTGGTTTTCGAACCCAGGACCCCACGCGGCCAACGGTCTCAACAGGCGACACCTGCACTGTTACACCACAGAGGCGATTATTAATTAAAATATATCAATATCTAAGTTTTAATTATTACCGACTGCATCAGTAAGAGATTGACTTCATTATATTTCTTCATGTTGGAACACGCTCGCTGTCCCGACTTGTGGCACACAACCCATCAGCAGGAGCGCTCAGGAAGCTAAGATTTACTGCCCTAACCTGGCAGCCCCCTCTGACCCCCTTGACCCCCCTTACGACCTCTCCTTGCCCCCTGCCGAATTCAACACACTTAGCTGATTACCCGTCCGTAAACAACGCGCCAATAAAAACTTACTCTACGTACGAGTAAATTGACTAACACGTTACCTTCCTCCGGTGAAGTCGGTGAATTAAGAGGTTTCGGGAATAAATCGCCGTGTACGGAGTTAAATAGAGAGATTTATTGGAAATCTTACTGGAAGAAAAGTGGCTTGAATATTTGTTATTGCCATGGCCCATTGGACGAGGAGATGACAGGAGGTCAACGCATCTGCATGAGAATATTTCGAATGTGTATGGCGTCGGCAGGCGACAAAATGCGCCTACTGCTTGTTGGTCCTCTTGTAAGCTGTTATATTCGTGTTGATAACGCGGTAGATAGTGAGGATACAATAAATTATATTTTAAGCAGTCGAGTTTCTTTAGCGATTTAATTATTTAATGTTTAACATAAATGAAAAAAAAAATATACTGAATTTCTTTTTTGTTTCAGGTATGATCTGGATTCAAAAGGGACATTGAAACATCTTACGAAGGAGGTAAGACCCCTTCTGAGAAGATGAGGAAGACATACTCGAACTTGGCGAGTTAGAATATACTCTTATAGTCAGTTCAGGTATCTTGTAGCGTAAGCATTAATTCTGGATTGCAGTTTAAGCGGACCAGCACACCCGGGGCACGTCTCACATGAGATTTCCTCAAATTGATGGTAACTATCGAGTTCGTGCAGTTGTGATCTTCCTGTAGGAGGGAAGGACACGACACTTACCCATCACCATCCATGCTAGGAGCAAGTACCCACGGTATCTCGGTATACGGAGCGAATCATGGGAGATACACGGGAGTTTGCTCACCTGCTCGGTTCATTAAAGTGCAATTCTTGACTCCCTACCCGTTTGATGCCGTCCAACATGACATTTTACTCGTTTCTGTACAAGTCACATTCCCAAGGCAATTGCAAGGACATGATGGCAGGTCACATAACGCCATCCTGTGCAGGCGACCTCTAAAGCACCCGTGCCCTGTTAGTATCTGCGAAATAACGTACTCAGGTTCCACCCATTGATATGGCAGACGCGTTGTAATTTCTGAAAAAAAAAACAGTACAGCTGCCTCCCGTCGGCACACGCGGCCCAGCGACTGCCAAGTGAGATGACATCGTCTGCGATAGCGCTTTTCTTTTTCTTGCGCTCCTCCTGCAGCCGTCCCGCTCGAAGAACCCCCAGACCGGCAGGCAGAGCGACGGCCAATACTAGTAGCGCCGCACTGCTGCACGACCAGTAGGCCTTCGTCAATAAAATCAGAGCTGGTTTTTGGGTGCGTAATAATGCACTACGTACAACATACAAGTGAGAGCGTCGACACCGAAGCGCTGCAGCATATGTCAGGATTGCAACATAGATTCCGTGGTACAGGAACCTAAGTAACTTTAGTTTTATGTACAAACATACAACGCATAAAGCCATCCGGCTGTAAGCGTTGTTAGTGATCTAAACTTCATTTGCTCGTTTACCTCGTGACGATGAAGAAGAGACACCCCCTCCCTCAAAAATATATAAAAAATCATGTGTCTGTCGGTTTACGGACGATATAACTTTACAAGATAACGATTCTCTAATTTATCTGTGAACGTATTGCCCTATGGTGTGAGAGAGATGACTCGTTACGCTGTCTCGCTCGCAGTCTCCGCCCACTCGGAACAAAGACTGTCTCGACACGTTACTTGGACGTTATCCTTTTATGTGCACGCAGCTAGCGTTTTCGATTTGGTATACAATGAACTTGAAGCGACTAACAAATGTTTGATCCTAGATGTTCAAATACGTAAAAGAGTGTAACAGTGTACCTATGCACTAACATGAATAAATTTTATTTTATTCTAAAATCGAACAAACTGTAATATACTTTTACAATAAAACTACTTTTACGGGAGTCCACCCGTGACCTGCTGTAAAGCTTCTGAAACGTCGGGCTACTTAAATAATTAAATAAACCGCGATAGAATTCGTAATAATAGTTTTATTGTAATGAGTAACATTCGCGTCAACTTAAGAGAACAATATGTAATATATTTGGCAAGTAATCGTCGTGTTGTCTGGTGTACAATATTTGGAAACAATTTTAATATTGCGCACCTCAAGTATTCGTCGCCAGCTTGCGCCGAGCTACAGGAACGCAGAAGGTTTTCGTAAACGAAAATTATTTGTGGATTTTGGTCTGAAATGTCTTTGTTATATTAAGTCATGTTTTTTTATATAGAATAGGGAGGCAAACGAGCAATTGGAACCTTTTTAGGACTACCGACGCCCGTGAACATCCACATAACTACTGTCGATGCGTTCCCCTAATCCCCCCCCAATGGGCCACCGGCTACTCACAAACCGCACGAAACGCGATACTAAATATGTCACTTTACGACTGTATTATGTAAGCGTAAGGTGCCTCCCCAGTCGTGGTGGCTGAATTTTTTATAGGATAAGGGGCAAACGAGCAGGTGGTAGGTAACTACCGCCGCCCATAGACACCCGCATGACCCGAGGTTATGCAGATGCTTTGCCGTCCTTTAAGATGGGAGTGAGCTCTTTTCTTGAGGAGCCCCACATCGTATCGGTTCGAAGAAATCCGACGGTGGCAGCCGGTTCCACGTAGACATTGTGCGCGGTAACAAATTGCGCTTGAATCGCACAGTTATCGACTTGAATTCGGCTGTACAGGGGGATGTAGTGTCGTGCACTGCACAGGGCACTACCTCTCCCTCCCTGTTCATCAGGCACTTTCCCTCATCTACATAATTATAAACGTAATGTCTAATCCTGTTTCTTATATAATTCCATACGTCTACAGGCTACTTGCCAGTATCACTCGTTACCACACGCTTTATCATTTTGTTTTTCAAAATTAGATTAAATTATTACCTGCTCCATTGCAGACTACCTGCTTATAGCTACCGGATACTTTAGTATCTATTATATTCATATTTTATAGTCCAGTACGACATTTGGGCGTGTATCTCTGTGCTTTGTGAGATCAGCTGAAACTGCGTAGTCTGCGCGCATGATCGCTACCTTTATTTTATATTTACGGATAACATTTAGGGACCCGATTCTGCCCCTACTCCGTATGTAGGACTGTGCTCTCGGGGGTGGAATACTAACTAAACAACTGCGTGTGCCGTCAGTGCCGCCTGTGGTGAGGGGCCCCCGAAACAGCGAACCATCAGAGCACCTCGACTTGCATTTATTATATATTTTCACCAATTCTCGAATAATCAAGTTGCCATAAAAATTTTGTCAAATGAAGTTTTAAACCTCTCCAGTCGAGTGTCCTGATCAGACCCTGTTGCGAAGTGAACCCCATCCGACCCTCCACTAAATTAGGTCAAAAAATTTCCTCTTGTTGTCCACTCTAGAGCGAAGCTGTCAACCGCACATCTCATCCAGTAATTTAAGATGGAGGCAGTTAATTGTGGAGTTAATAAAACAACGGCGTCATCAACTGTCTTTATTTATGTTAATAAATCGTCCTCCTAGCCGAACTTCGGTTACGGCAGCCATCTTTATAACCTGAAACATATTTTAGTGCCCGCATGCACACGACAGACATAGATACCGATTGGGCCACTGAAGGGGAGGAGGAAAGGAGGGAAACGCAGTTATGAAAATTATGCGGATGTCTGTGTGCGTGGGTATAATAAGAACAGTGTGTGTGTTAACTTTTGCACACGCGTCAGAAGTTATACTTTTTTGATTTATTTTTGTTTACAACAGACGTAAACGTAGTAAAACGTTATGCTGGTGTTACGTTACTGTTTCACAAGATTTTCCTCCTAATATTTTTCAACTTGCGCGTCGTAAATATATACAGATATATATTTTTCCGTTACCGAGAGCAGATTGCCTGAAGCTGACGTTTGTATGTTTCCGTTACCGAGAGCAGATTGCCTGAAGCTGACGTTTGTATGTTTCCGTTACCGAGAGCAGATTGCCTGAAGCTGACGTATGTATGTTTCCGTTACCGAGAGCAGATTGCCTGAAGCTGACGTTTGTATGTTTCCCGGTGAGTTTAAGGCAATTTCTACCCCGAAGGTGGTAAACGGAGTGTTGAACTTAAAACCGCAGGGCGAGTCGTATCCTTAGGGGATGGCTTCAAAAATTCAAGTACCTCCGATTAAAAACCACAACAGGATTACTTGGAAGAGGAAAATATATATACGCAAGTCTACGACGGTTCGTATTGACAACTGTGTCACAGCGTGACGTCACGTGGAACTGACGTCACGCTAATGAACCGGATGGCATGATGGAATATTCATTTAATAAACTGTCACTTCTGTGGTGTCACTTCAGCGCTGAGGGGGGCGTGACATAGCTGGTGCCCATTATATGTATACTACTGAGCTGGAGTGTTTGTTTGCTTGATCGCGCTGATAGTTCCTGAAATATTGAACAAAAATTCCAAATGCGCATTTTATACCACACGGAGGAATAGTTTTTGATATTATTTTATGAGAAACGTAGGCTAAGAGATAAAAAGGGATATCAAGTGTGTGTCGCGCCTCTATCTTGCACCTATATGAATAAACAAATCGTAACTATGTCTTTTTTATCCTCACTAACTTGTATCTCCCTCTCAATTTTGATGGCTTCGTTTTCGTTCCCGTCACGCATCCACCAGCTTACTGTCCAAGTCAAGCGTGCTCATTTCTTTAAATTTTTCATTGATACAAAGCCTACTCACCCAGGCATATTGTATGCTATATACCATTAAAACCTGGAGAAGAGGACTATCGTACAGCGAAAAGGTTTTAAAGAAAAACTTTAAATGCAAGCCGGACACAAACACTAAGAATTCCGTACGAATAGACGATTCGACCATTAAAACTTATACAAGTTAACAAACTTATATTTGCGGGTGTCTGCAAACATTTCGTATGAAACACACAACACATAAGTTTGTAATGGATTTTTCCAGTGATATAACTATAATTTGCCAATGTCTAGTGTTTATTGTTAAAATGGCAACAGAAATGCCTCATCTGGGAAAATTTCTAGCTATTGCGGTTCATGAGAGAAGGTCTTGTGACAGACGGATAGACGGACTGACAGACGTAGAGCGGAATCTTAACAATAGGGTTCCGTTTTCTACCCTTTGGGGACGGAAATTTAAAAAACAATCTTGAAACTCTTTCAAGATTTCACAAGCTGCAACGCGTTCCAACACTGTTACGTCATTATAAAAACTTTGAAGTACTGGAACCCAATCGCAGCTACAGTCTCGGCAAGTGTGAGTACATGAGATTTAATTAAACGCCGAGCCCGGGACTGCAAATGTTCACCGCATGAAAAAGTTGCATTGCGCTTCCAACATAACCTCATAAGAAAATATCATGATTTAAGTACTGATGCCCTGAGGTTTCACGTACTTTTATTGACTCTTTCTATACTCTGTCCCTTCCTTTCATACTCATTTAGAGTCTATAAATTATTACTTTTTGAAGTTATACTTCTTTTGGCGCGCCGAGGAAAACTGATGAGAGTTTTGTTACGATGCGCTCGCGACACGAGGAGCCTGAGACACCCTGAAGTTAGCTACAGTCAACATTCTAGTTTTACTCTTGTTACACCTAAGAAGTTTAACTTGTACGCATGTATATGAGCGCACACACACTTGTGTAGAGTATAGGGAGGGCAGAGAACACTTCTACGCATGAATATGAGCGCACACACACTTGTATAGAGTACAGGGAGGGCAGAGAACACTTCTACGCATGTATATGAGCGCACACACACTTGTGTAGAGTACAGGGAGGGCAGAGAACACTTGTACGCATGTATATGAGCGCACACATACACTTGTGTAGAGTACAGGAAGGGCAGAGAACACTTGTACGCATGTATATGAGCGCACACACACTTGTGTAGAGTACAGGGAGGGCAGAGAACACTTGTACGCATGTATATGAGCGCACACACACTTGTGTAGAGTACAGGGAGGGCAGAGAACACTTAGAGCCTTTTTACTAAAAAAATTTATCAGGTACTGATGATGAATAGTGAAACCGGATTTAGTCAACAAACGGTGCACAGGTTGTATATTGTTTGCTCAAGTTATTATGTGAATTCCCAGTCAGTCCTATTCCCATATGTACTTCTATACGAATGGGTAATACCATGCTGCATAGGAGGGGACGGCACTAGCATGCATGGTGCATGACACAACATCCTCCTATGCAACGGAATTGGGCCGGCACGACCGGGGAAATACCTCTCGCTCACTTGATACCGGCGTTAAGTGACAGCGTCGCTGTCTCGTTTCGTGAGGTTTACGAGTAGCCAGTGGCCCATTGGGGGGGGGGGTTGATAGGGGGACAACGCATCTGCGTTACTGTCATGCGAATGTCCATGGGCGTCGGTAGTCATCAAAAGGCTCCGATTCCTCATCTGCCCTTTATGCTATTACGGAAAGTTCTACAAGTGTAATGTAGACATAAGTGCACTCGCTATTTGCTCACTCCCCCGACGGCAGTCCGACACTACCGGATAGAAATCCGCAGAACTAACTACCCCGTAACTCTTTGGTCCGACGCGGAAATCGAACCCCAAACGCACTTGTCAATATAAACCTAATATGCAATAATGACAGATGGTCTGAATGTCCCCGCCTCTGATAGTATAGGGTCAGATCACTGAGCAAACATTTCTCGCTGCACTTAACTCATTAACACGTTAAACTGTTGGTGGATTGTGCCGACTTAATGCCTCGCTACGATTACTCCATTCACAGGGTTTGTATTACATTATTTATTAAATTGCAGGTGATCCGTCGTCTTGGCGTTCATTGAATGAGAATGATAAGGGCTGCTAATTATGATGGAGATGACGAATGATTACTTTATGTGTGTTGACAATTTTAAGATTCTGTTGGTGGGGGAAGAAAGCCATCTTTCGTGAGATGTCGGGGCCCTTTCATAACTACCGACGATAGACACCTGCGTAGTTGTCATGTAGATGCGTTAGCTGCCCTTCTTCCTCCCTTCCTTTGGGCCACCGGAAATTTACTACTAGCTACTAAAAATCATAGGCATCCGCATACTTGTCATGCTGACGTGTTAGCTGCCTTTCTTTCCCCGCTATTGGGCCACCGGAAGCTTACAAACTGTACGCGGATATTTCACAAAATATATTGATTTACAAGAACACAATAATTGTAAAATTAATTTCGGCCTCGTAAAAATTACACAATAACAAAAAATCAATATTTGACAGAACAACGTCGTGACAGCTCGTTGTCAATAATGTCTAGAGCTAAATAAGGGTTTACTTTGATATGATCTATAACGAATATCTTCATTAGAGATAATGTGGGATTGTAATGGTAAAAGACGTTTTCATGTCTGTCACGTAGTTTCGGAGCTTCTTTTATGCAAACAAACAAATAAACAATCAAATGTTTCCACTATACAACATTATTATATTATATTATAAAAAGTCGGAAAATTTGCTTCTTCGCGTTAGTCTGATGCGTCTGTAACTCAGAAATCTCTCCGCAAACGTTAAATGTAATCATACGTACACAATATCAACTGTCACATCATGATGGGAGTCGGCCGAGGAACATAGCAACACCGTCCTTGCATTTGTTACATCAATCAAAATATAAAGTGACCATACGGATTGATTTTGAAAGATTTTGTGTCTTCATTTTGTTGGTAAAACTATTCTTGTGTACGTAGTGAATACTGTCCTAGCCGAATAATCTATCTGTTCGAATACCGCTTAGGTCGTGGATTCTTATATTATGTATACATGTATACTAAAAATCTTTAATAAAGTTACTTAAATTTATATAAAATATTAAATAGTATATTGTCCGTTGTCTAGTGCCTGTAGCACAAGTCCTTACGGTACTTAGCACTAGGCTAACGCGGTGTGATAAGTCCACAGATAATATTGTTATTACTATTACACTACTTCTATACTTTAAAAAAGCATCCAAAATTAAAATCCGTAAAATTACACCACTATCTAAAATTTTAGGAATAAAAATGTTTCCAGTCACATTGACATCCGAGCTGATATGTGCGCAATGAAGCATTCTCACTCGACACGCGCGGGTCCACACATAACGTAGTGTCGGCTCGACTCAAAACAAGTTCGGAACATACCGACACGGCACGTGCTGGAGTTACAACATCAATCAAAACATAGAGTGACCATGTGGAGTGATTTTGAAAGATTTTTGTTTTTATTTTTTAATGTTAATATTATTCTTAATATCCTTAATTTTTTTTATTAGCCCTTACGACAGAATTAGGCGGGAAATATACCTTAAGTGACAAATATGTAATCGTATTTTCGATTTATGAATTTTGGTGGCCCATTGAATTGAATTAAAGAAATGTAAAAACAAATATTTATTCTTAAAGAAATGTATATTGGTTTAAATTATACGATCTCCTTAAATGGTTTAGGAAAAAATCGAGGGAAGTTACTTTTTTGTCATGGTTGATTATATACAGTCACAACACGTGGGGGGACTGGTCACGGTCACTGGTGTCCAATGGGAACCAGTCTCAACTTTCGCCATCTATATTTAGTTACTGTTGTTGTTTGTTTAATATTTTCATAGCATAATCAAAATGTTTATCTTGCTATGTATTGTATTTAAGTTTAAACCTAGATTATTAGTGAAATAATGATGTGTCCCGTCACACTTTTGATCGCAGAAATGTCACTGTGATATTTATAATAGTTACATTTTTCGCTAACAGTTTCACGAGTATGTTCTTAACTTATTATTAATTTATTGCAACACATCCATTCGTACATTGTATTTGCTAAAATATAGAAAGATCAAGGTTTAAAAATTACGAATTCCGGCTATTTCTAGGCTAGGGATGGCGACTCATAGGAGGAGAAATCTCCCCCTGGTGTACTCCATTGATGAGAAGAGGGTCCTCCTCATCACTATGGAACATAATCGAATGAAACATCAGTAAACCTTTCGTAAATATAGATTATAATTACCGTCTTTTCATAGTTTCATGGTAACTTATACCATGAAACTATTCTGTAATTCAAAGAGCAATTCTCTTGATAAATTAATTGCTCTAGCGTTTCCAACTACCGTCTGATTGTAGTAACTACCTTTAAACAATTCGCATTACTGAAGTGACAACAATATCCGAGTGCTAAGCCTCCTGTCACACTGTCAAGATAAGGATAAAAGGATCTTGAGGTAAGAAGATGAAGATAAGATAGGACCCTTCTCATCATCAACCCATCCTCGCTGTGTTGGAGATAATCCGCATACTGTAAACGTCAAGAAGCTCGTTCGTTGTTGAAGCCACTTTAAAAATACAAAACGTTTTAAGGTACCTGATTATGTAATTAAAAAATGAATGTAAAGGAAACTGGAGTAAGAATTAGTGTGATAGTGAATTTAAGCTGAATTGAGCAGTTGCCGGGAGAGTACTTATTTGGATTTAAAGTGATAGGGAACGGAACAATATACGAATATTTAAAATATTCTTTACACGCGCCTTCCAAAATTATTTCTTTTTTATATGTTCGTTGTTACCGTTCCGAGCATCATTGATATAAAATAAAAGTATGCTTCGATTGCATTTTTATTGTTTTTCCCTTATCGCCAAAAAATTAATATTAATTTAATCTTTCCACAAAAATCATGCTAATGTAGCCACCCTACCCCTGACAGCGCTCAGACAAGTTCGGAGCTTGTCAATATTATTAGACGCCGGAATATGTCAAAGGATAATAATTTGGTACGACGTATTCATAATGGGAAAGTTGCGATCAAAATAATAAGAAATACCCTTTGATGGGTGACAATGTTGTACAAAGACTTGCGGACTTTTTGATATCGTCCCCACTTTGCGTACATTTTATTAAATCTTACACACTTTTTGAGGGGGAGAAGGGAAGAATTTAAACATGCGTTTGTTTATTGCTGAGCTAATGTTACAATTGTATATTCGCTGTGGCTAAGTAAAGGCGTCATTTTTATAGTATAGGTGTTAAATATATATATATGTAATCCTTGATGGGCCACGGGAAACTCACACACCGCACGGAACGCGGTACCGGTAACATCACAGCGGTATCGTGTGTGCGAGATACCTCCCCCCCAGTCGCGCTGGCCCAATTCGCTGCAATGCGATCATGCATACGTGGCATACGCCTATTGCTATATCTATATAAATATATATTAATATACTCCTGGCTGTATTTTGGTCTTTTATATCGATAGAGAAAGAAGTCTCGGCCAGCGCGAGCACATTATAGTGCACAAGTATTTGCGCACACAAGTGTAGTCCCTGTTCCCTCAGCCTCCTAATCCGGGCGGACGGCAGCATCACTCGCAGGTTGGATGGGTTAACGCTTCTTAAGGTAGATGTGTGTCTTCTATGACTTTGATACGAAGTTTCTGTGCACGCGATTGTTACAGGAAATTGAATATTTCAAATAATATGTTTTTATCTCATCATCTTTGACTGAAAATGCTTACCACAAGACCAGGAGAAGGTCAACAGAGACGCAGCATAACCGTGTTTTATGAGAGTAATCAAGTGCAATGCAGCGAAATAACACTGTTATATACGCGAGGGAACGCATTGACGCATTATCACCGGCCATGGGTAAGATCCGGTGGTGTGTGGGGCTCGAGGCACATCATAGTGCCGAATACCCACAAAAAACACCGCGAGTGCCATCAGTGCCACCTTTGGTAACGTGCCCCGGAACTACGAATCGCCTCCTCTGACTCTCCCGTCGTCACCCACTGGCCCCGTGCGCAGAAGCGGCTCCTCCTGTTCCTCTGTGTCACCTCTTCTTGTAAGTCTTCCTTGGTTCAGTTGGCTTCACCTGGGTTCACCCCAGACGGCAATATCACACCCTGGGGAGGACTCTACCAATAATATTTGCACAGAATAGTGTGTTTTGCTAATCAAAGCGTTTCGGCTGGTGAAATTTATCATACGCTAACTAAATATGCAAACTTGTAAACTTGAATTTCGCGGAACTTCCAACTATCACATAATGCTCGGCAAATTGGATTAACCACGTTAGCCGGGGGAGGGATGTTTGTTGTTTTGTGTGTGTTTTCTTTTGAACCGCTTGGCTGGCCTTACTTACACTGGCCATGGTCCGAGTTTAGTAACTTCGATTCTCGATAGGGACCACTTTCTTGGGATTAATTCAAATTTTAAATTATAAAAAAATCTAAATTTGGAAATTGGAAAGTAAAACTACTTTTACGGATTTTACCGCGGTTTATTTTATTATTTAATTAGCCCGACGTTTCAGAAGTTTTACAGCAAGCATGGTCACGGATGGACGGGCAGACCATGGTTGCTGTAGAGCTTCTGAAACGTTGGGCTAATTAAATAACTAAATAAACCACCATAAAATCCGTAAAAGTAGTTTTAATACAATGAGTGATATTCGCGTAAATTTAAGACATCAATAAGTGGAAAGTATTGCACTTTTGCACTTTGAATCGGTCCTGGTGTTCCTCTGGTCATTGGAATAGGGGAATGACGTAATAGAAAGTATACTAGTACGCCGTGGGACAATGTGATTATCGCAGATAAAATGAATCCTTTTAACTTATCATATTCAATACACTCAACGAACTTTCCCCAGCCGCACAAAACGCGACTGTATAGTCAACACCTCCGTGAGGCGCCCTTACGTCCTAATGGATCTATAATGCTGCAATATCGTAACATATGGAAAGTAACAGGAGATGAGAAACAAGAGAATATAGTATTATAATTCATCTGTGGACATATCACAGGTCGTGAACAGAAACCTGACAATATATAAGGGTGGATTGAAATGTATTAGTCCTAACCAAGAAATCAAATGCATACTAAATAAATTAATATATTTTTATTTTTCTACATAATCACCATCTATTTCGGTGTACTTTCCGATCCGTCCGATGAAAAAAAAAACTTCAAAATATACATCTCCTGCTGTTTTAATCTCGTCATTTGTCGAAGATCTTTGGCCCCCCAGGGAGTATAAAGAAGTCTAACTGTGCCAGATGAGGTGAATGAGGCGGTTGCGCTGACAGCTCGAAGCCGCAATTGTGCATTTCAGCCATTGACTCTCTGTGTAGACGTGTGAACGCGTGCGTTATTTTGATGAAACAGGACACACCTTTTGAGCATTCTTGGACGCCTTTGTTTTATTTCCTCCCGCAAACGACGTAGTGAGACACATTAGTGATCAGAATTTATAGTCCGACCCCTTTCAAGATAATCAATCATAATCACATACTTCGGGTCCCAGAATAATGAAGCCATTACCTTATTTGCTGACAAAATCGCCTTAACCTATTTATGAGGTGGTGAACCAGTCCTCTCCACTTTTTCAATTGTTGTTCTATTTCTGACGTAGAGTAATAAACCCATGCTTCGCCCATTGTAACAAACCGATTCAAAAAATCATCTGCATCAGCTTCAAACAACTCTAAACAATCACGTGAAGTAAACAATCGCGTCCTTCTTTGTTCAACTGGAGGAGTTGCGGAATCCACCTCGCAGACACTTTGTGGTCTAACCCCCCTTAACTATGATATTTTGAATTCGTTCATACGAGATGCCTATAATATTGACTATCTCTCTCATTTTTAATCTGCGGTCTCCTATAATTAAATCAAGTATTTTTTAAATATTTTGGTTAGTAGTGGACGTTGAAACCTTCTAGAGCGGGGTTCATCTTGCACACTCACACTCTCTCTACTACACTTGAAGCCTGCTATCCATTCCTTGACGGATGAATAAGACCGGAATCTCCTAAAGTATTGACCGTATCATCATGGATGGCTGTCGGTGGTAGCCCCTTCTTATGGAGGTACTTACTGACGGCACGTTGCTCGATTTGCTCCATTTGCAGAAATATGTCCGATTGCTTTGTTAAAAAAAATATTAAAATCTCAACTCATTGTCGCACACTTTTCGAACTTCATACTAACTAGTATGTACAGGACTAAATAATGTGGGTAGATTTGATTTTTAGAATTGAATGAACCTGTGCCGTTGTTAGGCCGAGTACTTTGCAGTCCACCTAGTACTATGTGTACTTAAGATTTTTTTGGTGTTTTTCGACCTCATGACCGCTCGTGTGTTCAGGTCGACCTATATCTATATACACAATATCTACATATTCTTGCACTATATTTAAAATAAAAATTGTAACACTTGGACCGTTTTCACGTAGGAGAAACCTCGTGCACATTTATTTAAGTATAAAATCAGTCCTGTGATCTTATTTAATAATTTAAACGCGATTTCTCAATATGGGAGACCACTCCCATCAACAGGATGCGCCAATTAAAGTCTATTCCCCATTGTATCGGAACACGGGTCTTAATTAGCAACAATGGAGGAGATTCATTCGTTTTTTCAATTCCAACCTGCGCATTGTTTATATTCAGAGCTTATTAAGAGTTATGTGCATGAATGAGGCATTGAGTAGATTGCCTCAGGCGTCTACATTTTTTACTACAAACGAGAAAAAAGGCAGTTATCGGGACTACGCGTAAAAGTAAAAACCCTTTTAAAACGTGGCAGATACGCATCGCTACGCTACGCGCCGTGTGGCTGCCACTACTTACCGCGGCAGCTACGAAGCGCTACGCCACTCGTCGCGTAGTCAGCGTCGCACTGTATTGTGCCTCGTATCATGTTTCTACCGGTACAGATGTTTCTACCGGTACAGATGTTTCTACCGGTACAGATGTTTCTACCGGTACAGATGTTTCTACCGGTACAGATGTTTCTACCGGTACAGATGTTTCTACTTAAAAAAAAATGTACAATCGTGTGAACAGTGACCTGGTCAGCGTAACGCTTTACCGCAGCTAGTCGATTATGTCACTTCCTCTCATTGCACTTCAGAATCATGTTCCTTCTTGAGTAAACTCCAGCTGCGTGTCAGTATTGATGCACATTTTTTTTCTATTTTAGCGACTATATTTGTGTAGCGTAAGTAGAAACTATTTGGTAACATGACGTTGGCTAAACGGCAATAAATATCCGCAGCGAGAATAGACGTTTTACTCCAAGCTCTCCAATCTAGGGGAGTGATTATTTTTGTATTCTAGGGGGGCAAACGAGTAATCGGAGCCTTTTGGCTACTGCCTACGCCCAGAGCCATATACAGCATGATTGTTGTCATACGTTGCCGTCCTTTCCAGACTGAATGCGGGACAAAGTATTTGCATCAGGATTGTGTGGATGTCAATAGTCAAAAGGCTCCGATTGCTGGTTGGCCCCCTATCTCCATACCCCCGTAGGACCGCAGAAATGCAATGCAGCGCCACATATATCCAGTCTCACAATATTATTTGTTTTTGTTTTCGGAACTTATGTTGTGGAAGTGAAGAGCAGCACAGTGCAGCTTCATTGGCTTGCTATAAGTGCTCATCGGGTGACGCGACAAGCTGTGGGGACGAAAGAACGACCGACCCCCCTCTCTCCCTCAGATGGGAGAGGTGCATCCCGATATTGGAATGTTTATAATAGCTAAGTGAACTATTATTATCATTACCAGAGTGACCGCGGTGTCCCTCCTGCTACGACTCCGAGGTCGGGGGCAGCTCGCGCTCGGTAGCTAAAACGGCCTGGGCACTGACGTGAACGTTTGGCACATGGAACCAATCGTTATACTGGCACATGAGGTTGTACGGCGTACAATAACACGACGCCAACCCAATATAACACCTATATTGTACACATATGGTACATAATCGAGCCGCAAGTTATTACATCTTACAATCTAAATTACGACACCTCAGGGACAAGAACAACATCTACTTGATTTATGCCGCCCTGGGACTGAGCTTGCGATCACCTCAATCATCATCAGTGTAGTTATCGCTTTGACAGTTGGCTGAGATTTTCTCAAAATCTACTTAATGAATTTTCGTGTGGTTTTCGCCCATGGAGCGAGCGATTTTGGTGTATAGTGTAACCCCATATTTCTACAGTCGAAGCCGGGCGTATCGCTAGTCTATACGTATAATAAAGCAGAAGAGGGACGAAAGTGTGTGTCAATCACATATAGAAGATACTCGACACACAGTTGGCACACATTTATAAAATCGAACCAGTTCAAGACGATCTCCGTGCAGTAGCCGGTCCGGGATGGATGTGAGTAACAGGAGATGTGTCGGTGTTCATTGAGAGAGGCCTATGTCAAGCAGTGACCGATGAGGGCTGATAATCTTAATGATGATGATGGTGAAGTTGCAACGGAGTTTAGAATTATTTTTGCTTGTCTGTTTGTTTGGCTCAAAAATTAATGTAAGTTTGAGATAATAACTTCACTGATTCTGATGCAACTGACGATTTGACCCGTGAGATCGAGGCACTGTCGCCGTTATCGAATAGAAATGTTCCACGAACAGATTATCGGATTGGGGGACCCGTAACAGGCTAATATTTTCCACAGTCCCAGACTATGACAATTAAGGGTCGTACCACGGAACCTATGTTGCAATCCTTACTTACATATGCTGCAGCGCTTCGGTGTCGACGCTCTCACTTGTATATTGTACGTAGTGCATTATTACGCACCCAAGGACCAGCATTTTTTTATTGACGAAGGCCTACAGGTCATGCAGCAGTTACAACGCAAGTGGCCTTATCAATGGGTGGAGCCTGAGTACGTTATTTCACAGATGCTAATAGTGGCGTTATGTGACCTGCCATTATGTCCCTGCGGTCATGAAGCTGAAACCAGAGACCAAGTACTGTGGGAATTTGACTTGTACAAAAACGAGCGAAACATCATGTTGGACGGCATCGAATGAAAGACAGTGGGCCCAGTCCATCATCAGGATTTAGTCAGAACGGAACAGAGCTTTAGGCAATTATAGACATTTGCGCATACATGGCATGAAAAGAGGAAGGGTAGGGAACGACATAACTGCATCGAGATAATCAGGACTGACGAGGCCGATGACAACTTCTGTCTTTGTGGTGTCAGGCCCCAGAGAGGGGAGAGTGAAATAACGAAAGGGCACTTAAATAATGTGTAGGGAGTCAAGAATAGCACGTTGGGGAACAGAGCCTGTGAGAAAACACCCGTGCATTTCCTATGATTCGCTCCGTATACTGAGAGGTGGGTAAGAGCATGGGTGGAGGTAGGTAAGTTATTATGATGCAAATTTTACTAATACGTTGAGAAAATCGCCAGTCAAGTCGAAGGTTATAAGGGAATCCCTTGGGAATGATTTAACGCGGGTAAACCGGGGAGCAGAGCTAGTAACATTAATGTTTAAGTATAACAAATTGAACGTAACTAAATAACTCGTTGAAAATTCACGTTGAAATAATTTAGCGGACGTTTTAATATTATAAGCTGGTTGTGAAGAGCTCTTGTTACTTCAGTGTTTATGATATGAAATGTAAATATATGTTTAGTTTGTTTACACTGTTGGGTATAGTGGCGGGCGTGTTAAGTGGTGAGTTTTACTCCCGGTCGAAAAAAAGTGTTTTTCGAGAAATGTAGGCGATTGAATGCTATATTTGTGAATTTTCTATCGCTTATTGCGGTATGAGTGGGAGACAGCGAACAAAAACTTGCCAAGTGCAAAAGAAAAAAAAAACTGGGAGCCTGTTTTAGTATGTGTTGTTGTGGTGGTAATAGAAACACATCATTTGAGAAATTTCCAAGTCTCCAGCTATGACAGTCCTCGAGACGCAGCTTGGCGACGACAGACGGACGTCCGAGAATCAGTCATAGGGTTCCGTTTTCACCCTCTGGATATGGAACCCTAATGTATCGCAAGAACCGTCGGTCAAGCAGGTTACGTAGATGGGCCGCGTGGCAAACATAAACTTGAAGTACATTGCACAGATACGTATCGATACCCTCCATTGTTCAAGCCATGTCCTGGCGGTGGGGCTTATTAGCTTGGGGTGAACCCAGGCAAAGCCTATTGAACCGAGGGGGATCTTTGCATCCCTCTTGTAGAAGAGGGGGCTTAAGGATCAGAACGTGGAATCGCTCTCGGTGCTCCTCTTACAAGAAGAGGGGACCTAAGAGCAACAGGAGGTGTCGCTTTTGCGCACGGGGCAAGGGGCGAGGATGGGCACCTCACCCAATTGCATTGCCATCGGTTGTCTACAGGCGTGCCCCGGATCTGTTAACATCAGGGCACCGCGGCGACCAGTCAGTCCCTCATACACACTCCTCCGATATTGGATACATCAGTACCATCGGGAGTCTGGGCTGAGCAATGGAACCAGGTTCCCACCGCTACACCTGGGACCTGGGTCTAATTGGGAGAGGGGCCGTTGCGTCCTAATCCCATTCGCAGTCTGCGGGATGATCTCCATACTCCCGTATTCTGTTATCCATACGCTTCCCTCTGGCCCTCACTGCAGCCTCCACCAGATACATGACGGCCTTACAGAAGGAGGCCATTGCATCCCGACTGGATGACACTACAGAGAGGTCTGTCCCTCCCAGAGGATGTCTCTGTGTGGTGTAGTTCTCCGCTTTACTGAAACACCCCCGATGATGATGATATTATCGCCAGTTCGCAAAAACTGCGTCGTCACAGAGATAACGCTTATTTATAGCCGAAGGCTTTTATAGAAGGGGGGGGGGGTTGCGTCACTTTTACCCTGTTGCTATATGATAATTTGTTTTCACGTAATCTAGCCGTGACGGGGTAAACGTGTGTGTAGCACAAGTAGAGATAATACAGAAAGAGAAGGAAGCACAGACAGGAATATGACGGCGAGCCTCCGTGTTGTTGAATAGAGCACGAAGAGATTGTCTGTCTTACTCTGCATGACACCGGAGTAAAGTGACGACGGTTGTGAGTAGACGGTGGCCCATTTGATAGCAGGGCAACGCATCTGCACAGCGATCATGCGAATGTCCATGTCGGTACTCATCAAAAGCTCCGGTTGTTCGTTTGCCGCCTTATGCTATAAGAAAATCTTATCTCACATCCGCATTGCGTGGAAAGGAATGAATTAAAGAGAGAGAGAGAGAGAGAGAGAAGATAAACCACATTTGTTGTCTCTTACGTCTTAGACTGAAACGTTTTAGGCTGGAACCCTTCTCTATCCATATTATTTCTATGGTAGTAAGAGATAGTGCTCTGCTGAATAGCGGCTGAATTGGGCCGGCACGATCGGGAGGTACATCTTGCTCACACGATACCTGCGTAAAGTGACATCTTCGGTATAGATTTTTGAGTGGTTTGCGTATAGCGGTGGCCCATTGGGGAGAGGTGGAAATGTGGGCAAATCATCGGCATAGTAATTATGCAGATGTTCATGGGCGTCGGTAGTTGTAAGAAGGCTCCGCTCAATACCGGACGTACCTCTCTCTCGCATGATGCCGCTCCAGAAGTGATTACATTGCATTTCGTGCAGACATACATCGAATGAAACAACCGGACATTCAATTGAAAAACTTATTTTTGAGGTAGGAAGTGCTATGCAGCATAGGAGGACGTAGTGCCATGCATAGTGCATGATACTAGATCCTCCTATGCAACGGAATTGGGCCGGCACGACGGGAGAGGGTCTCACTCACATATTACCTCCATAAAGTAATATCTTCAGTGTAGCGTTTCGTGCGGTTTGCGAGTAGCCGGGGGCCTATTGGTGGGAAGCGAAGGAAGGCAAAGTATCGGCATAGTAATTATGGGGCATAGTACATGGGCGCCGGCAGTCGTAAAAAACTCCGATTGCTCGTTTGTCCCCCTATTCAATCCCGACCGCTTAAAATACATTTTAATGTACCCGGCGGCACACAGTGGTATACCAAGACGAATCTAGTGAAACCTCATGCATTTAAATCGGTCAAGCTGTCAGGCTGCAGTAGGGAACACATACATATATTAATCTCCGCTCAAACACGTTCTGCACTTCGGGTAAAAATTGAAAAAAACATTGTCCGTTCTTACGTAGTCAGATGCAAAAATACGCCTCAACCATTGCCTATTAAAAATTGCGACCAACGCGTCAGCAACAGTTACTGTTAACTGTCACAGTTGAACAGTTTAAAAGCGAAAACGAGTTGCACGCCGAAATAAATAACACAAGTTGGGGAAAGTCGGGAGTGTGGGGTAGTGTTACGCTAATAGATTTGTGTGCGCATGTGAGGAGAAATCTATCTATACTAATAATATAAAGCTGAAGAGTTTGTCTGGCTTAACGTCACGATCGGGAGGTACCTCTCGCTCGCATAATAAATGCATGAAGTGACATCTACGGTTTCGTACGCTTTAGAGTAGCCGATGGCCCATTGGGAGGCAGATGAAAAGGAAGACCAATCAGCGGCATAGTAATTGTGCAGATGTTCTTGGCGGTAGTCGTAGAAAGGCTTTAATTACTCGTTTGTCCTCCTATACCATAAAATATATTATAACAGTTACACATAATACGTACACGGAAGGAATATCAAAGTATTAACTGTTATCATATTACGTTATTAAATAACATTCAGCCGTGCGACGTTAAAATATCGCAACTGTTATCGTAAAATGCATTGCTATACAATAATTGGATAAAATATGAAGTATGAAAATATGTTTTAGAATTGTTGTCGTGTTTCGTGCAGTGTATATGTTGTGATCCGTTGGGGGATGGAGAGTTACGAGTTCCTCCATACCCGAACGGACATTTATGGAATTTCTATGTGGTTTGTCAGCACCAAAAGGCGGCCTGCCCGTTTACAACCATAAACTATAATGGACTAGCGTATAACCTCCTTCGATAAAATTCATCTTTTTTAGAAAGGGGGCAGGGACCCGGTCCCCCCGAACAAGATAATAATTGTTACTTTAGCTAACCTTAGGTAAGTATCGGGATGCATCCTTCCCATCGACGGGAAAGGGGGTCTGTCCCCTATCGATCACAATCCAGCGTCGCCAGACGCGTCTTATACTGACCGATAAAGCTGCGCTGGACACTTTCGTCAACATTAACGTCTCTAGCGTACCTTTCCCTTCACATTCTCATTCATTCATAAGGAGTAAACTCTAGCGGCGTGCCAAAGCTGGCACACTCTTTCATCGTCACACTGCTCCTTTATCTCCCCTACCTCTCTCCAACCCTCTCCCTCGGAGCGAGCCAGGAAAATTATGATGACACTAATATACAGAAGTAATGTCCCTTCATACATCCAGCGTCGATGTAATGGAGGTGTAAAAGGGTATCGGAACTGCGATGTAACCGTTGATCACACTCTCTGACATATCGCCGGCCGTTCCTTATAATTTATAGTGTGCTTGAGAATAATTGAGCTTCACACGTGACGCGATCATGCAGTACGGAGGACATAAATGATTGCTTCGGGAATTTTGTACTCTATCTGTGGATGCGCAAGTGAAAATAAAGCGCTCGGGCTATTTGTTTGGTTGCAATTTTTTTTTTGTTTAAACGAGTTAAATTTAACACAATTTGCTACTATAGCAGCGCTGCTTACACACTATATGACGCATCATAGTGCACAGACACTAGTGTCCTCTGTCTTCCCTCGTTCTAATGCACGTAGTCTGACACCACCGGAGTTCTGCAAAAATCAAGAGATGTTTTACTGTTAACACGGGGAAATGCATTTACACACCATCACTGTTCCTGGTTGAAGTCTAGTGGTATGTGGGGCTTGTGGCACATTATAATGTGGAGTACCCAATAAAGCTACCGCAGGGCAAACCCACTAACTCCTTTTCGCTTATAGGGGTAAACAGAGCTGCTTCTTCGGTTCAATTGGCTTCGCCCAAGGCTACTGAGACCCACAGCCATGATCAGACTTGAATCATGGTGCAGAAAATTCAGGTGCCACAGAGGCATTTAAGGCTATGTCACAAACAGTGTGAATCGTGATATCGTTGACGACACTTCACGCCAATCTTATCTTAGCGAGAGCTCCTACCCCGACATTGGCGACCCAATTTGGCTACAACCCAACCAAATATAAATATTTTACATTAATCTAATAACTTCCTTTGAAGTATGATGTGTCTAATACAGGCGACGCATTTCCACATGCGGGGTTTGTATGGTAAACAATGAGACTACCTCTTATAACTAAGTTAACAGCTACACCGCAGCCAGTATGAAGCTCCGCGCTGGTGGCACAAAGAAGTTTACAAATCGCCTCGGCGCGTTACTGCTGAGAGCGGCATTTGTCAACACAATTCGTGATGGCCGACGGTTTGATGGTGACGTGATGTATCACGATGATTGCTACAGTTGATGACATCATCGAGGGCGTTCTGGGAGGTTTCGTAGTAAAACTAATAATAACCCTCGGCTTTGTTCAAATAAAATTATACCTAAAATAAGGAAAATGTCACAAAAAGAATGTAAACATGTGTTACAGAGTGCTAGTGTGAGCTACAGAGTGGAGTCTATATCTGTCCCAAATTTAATCCAAATCAGTACAGCAGTTTTGTCTGCAAAGAAAAACCTACATCTGCGAATAATTCACATTTAGGCATGTATCCAGTCTGTTTGTTCCAAATGAATTACAATAATGAAGTAACAGAACGGCCCGCTTCTGATCATCTGATATAAAAATTGTATAAATATGTGATGGTTCCTTTTTGTGACATAGCTAGTAATTTTATCGCTGTTTATTTAATTTCTTAAATAGTCCGACGTTTCAGAAGCTATGTAGCAACCATGGTCAAGACGTGAGGTGTCCAGATGTCACAAGCTATTGGAAGTACGCATAGATTTAGAAAAATGCCAAGATATACAGTGGGCGTCCCAAAACCGTCCATATAAAAGATGTGCAACTGTCATATTATGTGCTTTGTAAAAACAACTTAAATATATGCGCGTAAAGTTGACTTTTTAAGGTAATGTCTATAATATTGAACATCTTTTAGATAGAATCTACATTGCATAATATATAATAAAAATATTTATGTATAATCTCGGATGCTTCACAATGATAGTTATCAAATCGTAAATCTTGTATAAATAAGTCAATGGAAATATTGGAAAAATTAGAATTATTTAGTTACGTAATCGAAACAACTAAATAAACATATCACGTCATTTTAGGGATACTTGGGCAGGTTTTCCAGATTACCACGCCAACTAGTGGTTGAAATGTGGACTAAATATTTACATATTTTCCTTTGAAATTTATTAAAAGTAGATATTAATTAATCCATAAAGATAATTTCAATATTTGTTAACGCTTAATATTATTTACGATGCCCGAATGATCATGTTGCGTTAAATATAGTACAGATAACATATATAACATATACGGTACATATATAGTACAGATAACATATATAACATATATGGTACATATATAGTACAGATAACCAATTTGCTGGTGAAATTCTATCATTTTACATCGAGAGACTGCAGTGCCGTATTTAATGTTGATACACGTGAAAAATGTATTCATCATGTGCAAGTCTTAATTACGTACTTACAAGCGATCCGCCCCGGCTTCGCCCGTGTACAATAGGTCTGAAATTAGACTAAAATCTTTCACGGGAATTGCTTTGATCCATGACTGAATACCGCATGAGTAATCGTTATATGGATATCGTGAAAATCGACTAAATACAGCACTGATCAAGTACACGTACAGATGAAATACACTTTTAGGGGACTTTGTTTATAAGTTATATAGAAGAGACCATTGTCCACAAACTAAAAATATTACTAAGTTACTTATTGGCTATTTTCCGTCTATAAGTCGTTGTGATTTCTTTGTCAGTATTTAATTCTATAAGAATTAAATGTTCACTAGGGCGCGCCACCTTCAGCTACGGACTGCCTCTGTGTTTTGTTGTTTATTTAATTATTTAACTAGACTGACGTTACAGAAGCCTTACAGAGACCATGGTCAAGATTTGAGCTGTCCAGATGCAACCATGGTCACGGGTGGATTACCGCGTTAAAATCCGTAAAAATAGTTTTATTGTAATGAGTAATATTCGCGTAAACTTAACATATCAATATCTAGGTCAGTCCTGTAAGGATAGGAACCCTTAGAGGACTGAATTTTCTTTTAAGACGCGGAACGCTAAATTCAGATGATTTCATATATCTCATAGCAATAGGTGGAACCATCCGATTCACTGCTACTCAATAATTACATATCATAAAATTATACCCAGTTAAGGTTTGGCTTTAAAAGAAATAGAGGTACTGCGATGCAAAATTGTACATGCAATTTTGCAATGCATATGCATTGCTGCTTTGCAGCTGAGTAGGTTCAGTACGACACGGGAGGTACCGCCGTAAAATGACAGCTATGCTATTGCGTTTCGTGTTGTTCGTGAGTAGGAGGTGGCTCATTGGTGAGGAGGAGAAGAAGCGGGTAAGGCATCTTAGACATAACAAATACGCATTAGACATAACATACAAACAAATAATTAAGACATAACAAATACGCATTAGACATAACATACAAACAAATAATTAAGACGTAACAAATACGCATTAGACATAACATACAAACAAATAATTAAGACA
>JAFELO010000122.1:122681-133432 GCA_017140195.1 Eumaeus atala
ATAACAAATACGCATTAGACATAACATACAAACAAATAATTAAGACGTGACAAATACGCGGATGTGTATGGGCGCTGGTAGCCGTCAAATGCCCCATTTCGGTTGTTTGTCTTTATACATTTAAAACAAAAACACATTGGCAAGTTACATGACTAGTCATACACTAGTGTACCAGTCGCTCACCGCTTCATGACGGCCGCTTTATGACAGCCGCAATTTCAAAAGCGAAGCTTTAAACTCGCTTCAGCAACAAAGCCATACTCGAGTCTTCACACTCAACTAACTTTAACTTAACTAGAGTTTCATTTAGGATTTTACTTTAAGTGAATAGCTGTGTTGGGGTCACAACTTAGTTGGAAATTATTTTTTGTTGTTTTTCTTTATATTATTCGGGCGACGAGAAAAAAAGTTTCTACTACCGCCCTTAGATATTTAAATGAAAGTTTACAAACATGTTACCCTCCTGTTGACGGATATACAGACGCCGAACTAAAAGCGATGTATAACAATTTTCGACGATACGAAAGCCAGACTATGCTGGTCTAATTCAGCAACTGCATAGTATGTGTCTACTTTCTACAAAAATATTTTCCTATCTCTGTTGTAATAGTGCTACTAGCTCGGCAGCTTCACCCGCGTAACTGCGCTCCTGTTAGTCGTAGCGTCGTGGTGTATGGCCAGCCTGCCTCGTTAAATGGACTATACAACACAAAAGTATTTTTCTAATTCGGGCAAATAGTTTCCGAGATTAGAGAGTACAAACGTATTAACAAAACATTTCAGCGTATGTTGTTATGTATGAATATGATATTTGACATGACCAACAGACACATACATCAGCGAACAACCAGGATCACATTAAAACTCCGCAACAACCTCCAGACCGCACTCATTATCCGCCGCATTAACATTCGCACATAAATAGCGGCGGCCGGCTAACACGATCCGACGCCAAGTCTCTGCGCCACTAAATGTCGCCTCACTTTTGATTTACTGCACATTTTGGGGTTCCTCGAGGATCTTGATTTGTATTTTATTTATTATATGATTTACTTTGTCGCAGGAGCGCATTTATGCGCCCCCATCGGCCCTCGGTTGAGTATAATGTGTGGGGATCGCGGCACATCAAAGTGCCCACTAACACCACCGCGAGTGCCAACAGTGCCGCATTTGATGAGGTGCCCCTGAATTATAAATATTCGGTGCATTTCGACGGTCAGTCAATGCCTCAAGGGATCGATCCACATCACATAGGGGTTGTCCCGCACCGCCAGACAATCCCACCAACGTAGCAGTGCAAGTGAGGTTCCCATTCCCCCTTGTCCTTGTCTCGTGCGCAAAAGCGCCTTCTCCTTGTTTATAAAAGGGCTCCCCTCTTGTTATAAAGGGGGTATTCTGAGCAGCCTCCTCGGTTTAATTGGCTTGGCTACTGAGCCCCTCCGCCACGACAAGGCTTGAACCATTGCAGCCTCTAATTCTGATATGGCTAAGTTTGTGGTGGGTTTTTTTTATGGAAGAGCCCGGTCCCTCACTGGTCAGTCAACGAGGTGATCTGTTGTTGAGTGTTCCTGGGCACCGCAGTGTAGGCGGCCTAAGGCATCCACGTGGTTTTAGTATCCAGTTTATACGCGAGTCTTACACACCCATGAGACATCACCAAGAAATAGTTAATGGTTAATGGAAATTCATGAAATAGCTCGGGTGATACGACTTTTATACCCTTTCCACTATTTGTTAATATGTTTTTACATTTACCACTACTAAGTTCTTGCAAACAACATTCTTCGTTCTTCTAGAGGCTGTCAGTGGAATTGTTTTCTTCACGTGGTTCCGTTCTCTGTCATTACTTTTAGCTCCACTTTTCTGATGTTCGCCTTCTCTTTTATCTGATCAACATACTTAAATCCTTCTCGACCTTACTCTTTCTCTCGCTTCTTCTAGTTGTCCCTTATTTGTAAGAATTTTTTTCAACTTCAGGGCGACTAGAATATGTATACTTATGACGTGATCAGACATCTGCCCTCCATCCCGAGGCTCTGAGGAGGTCCGTCTGTCCTCCTGCTAGTACTACAACGAATTCACTTCAACGACCACATAACATTATATAACGGTTAATATAAATTATTACAGTAGAATTGGACATGTAATTTCAGTAGAGATATGCAGCGAGGCACGCGATCGTGAGTACGCATCTGAATGCAAGAATGTTTAACGTCGACCAGCCGAGTATCGGCCAGGGCGGCCATCTCTGTAGAGACTAGCCAATTGCGCATGACATGCTGTAGTACACAAGTGTGTGCGGGCACATGTGCACTCCCTGTTCTTGTATTCCAATGAGATGGCAGCCCGACACCACCGGAGAGAAATCAGGCGCAGGTCATCAGGCATAAAGTGTTCTCCGAGGCACGGCGGTGTAAAACTGACTGACTTCGGACTGTTATTAACAAATCCCAATAACACATGTTCGAGCCGACCACAAGACCACGAGGCAACATTAGTGATGTGGTGACGCTGACGTCACATTAAAAACGTCTGAAACAAAACAAAGACTTGACAATTCATTTGCCGCCTTTTCACGTTTTGTATAACTGGGCGCCGCGACAGTCCACAGCGCGGTAAACAGATGCGAATTTAAAAACCTAAATAATAGGTTTTTAAATTCAAGTGCAATATTAAAATACATGTCATTAATTTTGATATAAAATTTAACGGTTTTTCATATATGTGCGGTCGCGTTTAGCACGCAGTGACGTCATAGCCGCTCAGGATTAGTGAATACGTTCTAATTTACATAAAATTGTTTACAACGTTTTTTAAAAGGATATTTATTTATATTATTGCCGTAAGTGTAACACGAATACGTGTAAATTAAAGTGACAAACGAGACGACGCAGCATTTTGATGAGCATCGATGCTCGTAGACATGGGCCCAGTTCTGGCCCTTTCTGCTTAACCCCCTCGAATGGACCACCAGAAATGATGAAACTACACAGAACGCTAGAATAATAATCAGCAGCTACATATGAGCGCGAGGCACCTCCACCGTGAGAGTTTATTGAACCAGCGATCATTATCAGTTCTCGGGGACTCTATATAACATTCCGGAACCCCCCGCCGAAACAAGTTGCGCTTGTCTGATGATAAAGTGGGTTGTAAGTGTCCTGAAGTTCGGCGATTTGTAACTTTTTTACATCCCGAACTAGAGAAATAACAAAACATAGTAAACGATAAGCTTAAAGGCAATTTAACAGCTATATTACGGTCATAGCCGTCGTAATGTATGTGAGCCTGGTACTTTATTTGAGGTAAAAGTGGTACACAGTGCGGGTCGGGTTTTTTATATTGTTTTTACCTTTTAAGTAATAAATAGTATGCAAACTTCATTAAATATTAAACAAAAACATTGAAGTAATAAAAACATCGTATAAATTTATACTAATGATTAAACAATGGAATAAATGTCAAATTGATTAAGTTACCAGTGTCATTAAACAAATGTCAATTAATAAAATTTGTTAGTCTATAAAACAATAATAATAATTAAACCTAATAAAATGACACAAGAATGTCAATAATTTAAAATGACAATAATGAATTAGTAAAATTCACAAATAAGAAATAATAATAATATTAAATAAAGTACCACAATCATAAGTTAGCTTAAAAATTCACCAATCGCATAAAAGTTTTTCATTTTAAGCCATTTTACGATTTCTTTTTCAAATTTATTATACGGTAACGCTTTTATGTCATCTGGTACAGCATTAGCTTTTATGGACATTACATGATAACTTTATGAAACTGCGTCGTTCTTAGTACTTCCAGTACTAGTCGGCCAGGATTTCTCGTGTTTCGTGGATATCTGCTACGTGCCTCTTTAAAATGAGTGTAGTGCGTTTTAACCAAGTGTACTAACTCATATATGTACATACATGGAAGAGGCAAGATCCCTAATTTCTTTAGTAGGGGCTTACATGATTCATGACAACCGACCGACTTTGGGACTACAGGACAACCCACCGACTTTGGGACAGTGCAATGGGGTAAGGTTCCCATCCTCGCCCCTTGCCCTCCCACCATTTCCTGTTGCTCTTAGGTCCCCTCTTCTTATAAGAAGGGTACCGAGAGCGATTCCTCCTCCTGATCTTTAAGCCCCCTCTTCTTATAAGAGGGATGCAAAGATTATCCTAGGTTTAATGGGTTCACCCAAGGCTACGAAGCCCCACCGCTACGAAAAGGCTTGAACCATGGTGGGGATGTGGTGGTTTACCACAGATTGCTCTGATACAATGTTTGTGCCAGGAAAGCTTTTTTGACATCGTTCGAGTCACCGCAGACGCTACATAACCGTGGTAGGCGTCAAGAACAGTTGGTAGCGAAGTGACTTGTCTCAGTCTGTATAGAACTTGTACAAAACTATTGACTTTTCCACTAACATAACCAACATGAACCTGCCACTTTAGGTTTCCATCGATATATATACTAAAGAATTTTGTCTGATTAACCCTTTGTATTATATCTTTCCCATACGATACTGTACAAAAGGATGACTTTCGTGACACTAACGCCCATAAACATCTGCACATAATTTAAATGGATATTTTAACCTTCTGTGCCCTATGCTCAATTATCTCGGAACCGAATAAACCACACGAAAGGCGACATAATAGCCACCGCTTTACTCCACTTTTATATAAGCGAGAGGTAAGTTCTCGGTAGTGTCTGCACGACATTTACTGAAATTGCACTATCTTTTACGGTAGGAGCTCTCTTTTAAAATAAAATATAATTACCACTCTTAGATACTATGTCCTTATAACGCGGATGTTTACTGGCTTACGAAGCGTTGACTTTCCTATGCCATAAAAATAAACAAAACCTCGTGTCTTATCATAAGGTATTATAATAGCTAATCTCTAGCTGCATTCAACATAACATTATCTCACGGTTAATATATTGCACTTAATCCGGCTCGAGAGAACCATCACCCCCATATGCTTCCCCAGCACATTTACTCCAATCGCGCCAGCTTGAATCTGCTGGAATACAGCAATGATGCTGCTAAATTCTTACCAAAAGTGATTGTGTGGAAATTTATGGGGTTTAGTACTTACGTACCAAAAAACAATTATCATTACCCCTTTATTTCAAGAAAGCATAAACAAATTTGTAAGCCCATACAGTATTTTAATCTCATTATCATTTAAAAACAAATTATCTATCAGTTAGTATATTGAGGTTTATCCGGCTCGATATATTATCACCCGCATATGTTATCATAATGATTACGCCAGTGGCTGTAGCCTGAACAGGCTGCAATATAGCAAATGTACTGTTTTGTAAAGAAAAAAGGCATTGGATAGAGGCTTGACAAAAACCAATGGTTGTCCTGAAATTTGTGGGCATTACGCACACAAAATGTAAAATACTCTCCGTCATGCCGAGTGATATCCTTTTCTGTGCTCCTTCCATTGCATGCTTTAGATACTTGTATTTCATTTCCTTTTTTCTTGCTATCTTTATTTTGTATAACCTTCGCCAAAATACACAGTGACAAAGTGTCCTACACAGTGTTTTAATATCGTCCTCATCTTAACATATAAATTAACTGTCGGTTAATATATTGTACTCTATCCGGCTCGAGGGACCATCACCCGCACATGCCGCCCTTATCTGAGTTGATAAAGTTTTCGGAATGATTAAGGAATCATCCTTAAACTTGTGATTGTTGGGAGCAATAGAATTTCCATATTCCCAAGGTAACCTGTAACTGGTGACTAAATTTGAGCTGCGTTTATGGTGACAGCGGTAAAAAGGACCATAGACAATAAAACAGCTTACGGATGTTATCGCGGTTTATTTAATTATTTATTAGTACACGCGTGACCATGGGTGCTGTAAAGCTTCTGAAACGTCGGGCTAGTTAAATAATTAAATAAGTAATAATGTAGTTTTATCGTAATGAATAATATTCGTGTAAACTTAAGACATCAACACCACCATAGAGGTAATTATTGTGGTTGATAGTTTTGTTTGTTTGTTTGTTTGCGGGTTTGATTTGAGTTACGTTGGTAGTGCCAGTGGTTGGACAAATCCCTGTACGGATTTCTCTGTTATTAGTATTATTAGTAGTATTATTATTAGTATTATTATTAGTATTATTATTAGATAGATAATTAGTAGTGTTATCTCTGTTTTTCATTCAGATAACACTTGTGCGGCTAGATTTCTTTTATAATATAGAGGGACAAACGAGCATCGGAGCCGTTCAATGACTACCGACGCCCATGAACATCAGCATAATTATGCCGATGAGTTGCCTTCTTTTTACCCTCCCCTCTGATGGGCCACCGGCTTCTCATAAACCGCACGAAACACGACACTGAAGATGTCACTTTACGGCAGTATTATGTGAGCGAGAGGTACCGCCTCGGTCGTGCTGGCCCAATTCACGCACACACTTGCAGTATACTATAATGTGTCCCGCGGCCCAAAAATACGGTCTCGTATTTTGGGCCACCGTAGCTGAAATTCTGCTAGGACGTCATTATTATTATTACATCATAAATGCTTGCAAAAATGCTTCTATGTTTTGTGCGAGTATCAATGTATTTTTTTATTTGTTTGTGAAATGGTGTGTCGGGTACTTCAAACTGGCAATATGCTAAAAACTCTTTCTCTTTATGGTCTCCTATCGTCTTCAGTGCAACAGTAATACGTTAAGACCAATATAAATGGGTGAGTAAGCACAAAAGTTCGATTCATGCTACAGAGTATCGAAAACTACAAATCTCATTCATCATACACGTTTCACCTTATAATTTATAATATAATAAAATAACTTGCCCCGGGCCACTCGCTCGCGTATCGGAAAGTACTTCGAGCACACCTGCAGATGAATTACAAAGTGAATTTTATCTCTCTGATATTTTATACCACGCCACCGGCCGGCGCGGCGGGGGGTTTGATGTGTTTTTTTTAATTCAATAAAGATTTTATTTTATTATAAAGTAGGCAGATGAAATTGGGATTGGTGAGCATGTCACGTCCCCCGGGCATATTCTTTTAACCCGAATACGTCAGAAAGAGGTTAATGTTTAATTAGTGTATGTATGTAGATTTTCCTGAAGGGTTTGACAAATTCTAATGTATGAGGCGGTTTGGTTCTTCTTTACAATGCGAGTGACATCCAGACGAATAATGTACATTACGCTAGGACTAGTGGGACCGGTTTCGTCGGTGAAACCCTGAGGTCATGCTAGTCTCATACATAAAACAAAATCCCAAACAGCTATTTGTACGTCATCGATTTTATCGAAATGTACTGAACGGATTTTCATGGGGGTTTCACCCATTGATTGAGCAATTCCCGAGTAAGGTTTTAGTATATAACGCGAAGGGCGAATATCTAGTTAAAATATATTTCAAGCAATCAAGTTACATTTTCTTTGTTTATAAAATATTCTCAGATTCCTCTTTTGGGGGGCAAAAGAGGAATCTGAGCCTGCCCATGCGTTCCCCTTCTTTCCCCCCCCCCCCCCACCAAATGGGCCACAGGCTGCTCACAAACCGCACGAAACGCGACACTTAAGATGTCACTTCACGGCGATACTATGTGAGCGAGAGGTACTTCCCCGGTCGTGCCGACCCAATTCCGCAAAGGAGGATGTTATATATATATATATATACACAACCTCTTCCTTATTACTTCTTTGTACTTCAATTTAATATTAGGTATTAAAAGCAATCATCATCAGCTCTCCTCCGTTGGTCTGATCCACAGCGGTCAGACCGCACACAGGTTCAGACAAAGTATCTTCCTCAGTCGTGTGAATTACCCACACCTTTTCCAAAATCTCAAATAAAACAAAAACCCAACAACGAAATTAAACATACGTTAGAAAAAGCTCTGTATACCACATACAACTAACCCTTTGTTGAACTTTTTGTGATGGAACTTTGCTCATCCGGCGTACATTCTAACACAAACATTATACAGTTTTTCACTTGCCGTGTCTGAATTCAATTCCGTTTTTGTACAAAGCAATCCTTACGTAATTTCTGTTGCCGTGTTTTAATCAAGGACAAAATAGGTTCTCTTTTAACCGTCTTGAAAAACGACCTCCATCAATTCGACTACGATTTTTGGAGTGGAAACTTTTTAGGCACGTTGAGCGCTTTTTGGGTGAACAAGAATCATGGATCTCTAGTCATTGTCTCGTCACGCTTTTCGTAATCGTGCGCCTTTCCTCATCGACTGTTTTCGTTGTTTCGTTCATTCAATATTACTTTTATGAAGAGTTTGCATTGGAGGAGGGCGATGAAGGAGACAATAACGTTCTACAAAACTGTGTGGATGTTCGTGGATGTCAATAGTCACCAATCATCATATATGATAAAAGTTATGTCCTAAGAATTTTAATTGGGTTGATATTTATTACAATAAAACTACTTTAACGTCGCTGCTAAATTAGCTACGATACATTTCGTTAAACTAGTTATTGTTAGCTATTGAACTCGAGTTACTATCAAACGGTTTAGTTGTAATAGCCATAAATAACAGGGGGTGTAACGGTTTATAAACTATGGCGATAAAAAAAGAAATATTCCCTCAAGTTAGCCGATAAACGCCTGAGAAGGTAATTGCGACTTTTGGATCCGGGAATTTATTAGAAGCGAATTTGTCTCCATTTCTGCTAACTTGTCTGAATATATTCTCTTTTACGCTTGGATATAAACTGTTGCGTCGTTTGAACGTGCTAATCTCGGGAACTACAAGTTGGATTTGAAAAGATATTTTGGTGTATGCTTCGAGGTTTTGAACATTTGTGAGGAAGTTTATGGGGTATACGATGATGCTATATGCAAAAGGTTACACCGCTAAAACCGCAAGGCACTGTTAGGCAATTACATCTGTATTAAAAAATACACAATTAAATCTTTGCCACGCGTATCGGATGCTTCACTATTAGGTTCACAGAAATAAATACTTTTGTAAAGTACGCTTTAAAACACCAGTAATTTTATCACGAATCATATTACCGCTGCAAAGCATAATTGTGTAATCTAGTGACGTCACTTGTCATTGAGTCAATTTTGTACCTTTGAGTTAATTATTAAGGTATTTAAAATGGAATTTAATAAGAAAAGAACTTGTTTTAGTATTATTATATGGAAACAAAATTATATTAAACCTTATTGTTATATCCATATTATGTGTGTTGTTGTTCCCATGCAGTTAATTTGGGCCTCATAGAGAATTACTCATAGAGGCTATATACAATATAGAACAAAAATCTTGTTGTTCCTTCTAAAGGCATGATCAGAGCCAATTTTCAAATTTCATAATTCATCTCATTTAACACGACTGCTGCGGGACTGTTTGCGGGTGAGTTTCAGCGAGTGCGTGCGGGGTCGTATAAACCCTGAGAGAACTCTTTCTAAGAGCGTCGTGGGGTCACATTGTCCCACAAATATTGTAAATTTAAATTAAATGTCTTTCGATAACGCATTGAAATATCATAGTTTTAAATATATGAAAATAAAGTTGAATAGTAAGTGTGGCTGTAGGTGGCTGCGTCTTTAAATTGAATAAATATAAGTGTAGGTATAGAAAAATAATCAACTTGTGAGTACACCAGAAACGCTACCATTATGGTGATGGGAAATAAAACAAATCGATATAAAAGTTGAATTTCTTTTATTAATTAAAAAAAATAAAACCCGGTTAATTATAAGTTTTGAAGGTATATCAGATTGATTGTGAATGTTCTTTATTAACACACAGAAAATTGTAACAATTATTGCTCGTGTTGCGTACGGTAGGCACTTTTTTATACTTTGTTATTAGCTTCGATACGCTACAGAGTTAACCGGAGCTTAGTGTAGCGACTTATACATCTTCTTCTTTTCCCTCTCTGTTCAAAATATGGCTAGTTTCTCTCTTGTTATTTTTTATCTGCAAATAAGAAACATGCAGAGTAACACACAATAAACCATGCAATGTTTGTACTTCGGAAATTTAACATTAGCAGAGCGGGTAATAATTTCATTTAAAGTTAGTGTAATGTAACATTGCTTACGTATTATTTTGATTATCGCTCGCAAAGTAGCTGTGGGTAATACCGGGCGTTTTTTTAGAAATACATCACCAAAACATGAACTGACATATCACAACACTCTTGTACTGTTGTTGCTGTTTTTAAATGAAAAATATACAAAATTTTAAATCCTGTTTTTCCGCATGTTAGCATAGAATATGCTAACTACATATCTACCAGGCACCTCGTAAAAGCCCAAAAGTAGTTACTCTCTCTCTAACACCGTCACCTTGAGTAGGTGGTAGAGTTTTGTAACGACTTATTCGCGTATCCAGATACCACTTCCTTACCTCTTCCTTCCACCAAATAACAGTGCTTGTCACTGCCGTATTCCAGTTGGAGGATAGGGTAAACTTACTTACGCAAGAGACTGAGCATCCTCGCCTCAGGTCTGTAACGTACCATTACCAGCTTTGATGTCTATAGGCGACGCTATTTCTTACCATCAGGAAGTCCGTCAGTTCGTCTACCTCCTGTACGATTAAACCAGCATCAAGCTTAGGCAAGCTTCCAGACGCTGGTTTCACAATTATATTTTCTTGTTTTGGCTCTCATCTTTTTAGTGAATTACTGCTATTTTCATCATAAAATCCAATTTCTTTTTGCTTTTTCTTTACATTCACAATACAAAATTAAATAGTCACTTAAAAT
>JAFELO010000122.1:133862-173053 GCA_017140195.1 Eumaeus atala
GAGAACGCAAATTATGTCTACACACACGGTGCAAGGTACGCATAGGACAGTATGACCGCGTGCAGTAGTGATCGTGTTAATACTACTGTTCCACTTAAAGTATCAAAATAAATAATAAAATGTTATAAAAATTAACATGTTTTATCCCTTTTTTTTGTAATGAAGGGGAATACATTTACGTATGACACTGGGAACCCAGGAAGGCCCCAGACCTATGTTAGACTCGGCAATTGGGTAGCAATACCAACTAAACCCCTGAGGGAGCCTTCAGCCGCTATTAATGGAAAGTTCCGGATCTGCAGGACATGTGATCCCTCCAGCGACAGGCTGGCCTCGACGAAAAAGCCAGACTTCACCTCCTTGGAAAGGTATTTTACTCCTGCTATACAGGAAGTCTTAAATGTAATGCGATAATTACAATGATTATTCCATCTTTATGTGTATTCCCAGGAATGACAGACATTTGCCCAGTGCAGTGTCGTACAGTTGTAGCTGCAGTATTGTTTACTTAAAAGAGTCGCGTACCGTCGCATCACACCGCTGCGATATGCTGCTGATAGAAGTTTTTTTTTACATATTGTGTATAGAGAAAGGAATGCAACCCAAGTCGAGCGGGACAGCAAATGTGGCAAACTATCATATCTCAACTTTCTTTTCTTTTTCCCTCTGAGCGTTGCGAGATAATTAGACATAGTAACGCGGACTGACACCCGCCGTCATAGGCCTGCCTAATGCTTCCCTACTCTGTCTATATTATCTCTATGTCGTTATTTTCCTTTAACAATTAATAGAACGCTACACTGTAGTAGAGAAAAGTCAAAATAATACATAAAATAAAATAAATAAGTCTTTATTGTACACACCAATTGACAAATATAACCTTATCGAAAATGAAATAGAGTCATTGTAACGTTTCAGACAATTACTGTGAAATTATTCCCATTTCATTTTCTGTGGCAGATTCTTGAATTGTCAACCGAAGATAAGTCTATGTAGAAAAGTGTAGAGGAAACATTTGATTGTTTATTTATTTGTTTACATTGAATAAGCTACGACAATACTGGATCGATTTGAACAATTCTTGTACCATTAGAATCCCATGTTGTCTGTGATGAATATAGGCTATATAACATTTCATTAAATTAGAGGTCAGTATGAAAACTTTGGTCATGAAGTGTGAAAAAGAATATCAATGTAAATCCTTATATAGCTGCAGAACATTATTGACATCGTCATAATTGTTTACATGGTAACGTGTAATATGTATGTACGAGGCTGAAGTTAAAATTTATGATTTATGCATTTTACAAATCAATGAATTTTTGCCCTGCTATGTTAAATATTCGTGCGAAGCCGGGACAGCCTTTGCTGGTATCATAATATATACAATTATGAAATCGATTTAAACCAATAAACCTGACACTTACCACCAGGTGATCAGTAAATTTGCTTGCAAAACTTTCGTACCGATATAGTTCTAATCGTCCCCGGGGTCGACCCTGTTATTTGACACTATCACAATAACCCGCGACCTCAGGGGTCGAGTTGACCTTTCGTATAAATTGTACGCATATGGGCCATCTACTGCGATTCCGAACGATTTGATAATGTGAGATTTATTACTGTAATTGTGTAAAGGGTATGTACACATAGTTGCACGTGAACGTGGCAGGTACAACCGGGCTAACACCTCTATGCACTGGCGTGAAATAATGGCTGTGCATTTGAAATTCTTAGAGTTTTTTTGATCGACCAAAATTGGGCTCCAACACGTTTAAGTAGTTATGGCAAATGCGTCTCTACGGGAACTTCAACCAGAAAACTTAAAAGTCTTCGCTAGTCCGATGCACTATCAATAGGCAACCTTTTGGCCATCAGCTGACTCCTGTCCCAGGTTGTTTCAATTTCTAACAACTGTCCAATGGAACGCAGCTGGTGATGACACTTGCGCCTCAGAGAAGTCGAGCCGTCGGTATTACGCCAGCGTTTTTGTTTATAAAATACAAAAACAACGACGTGCAAACGAGCAACTGTAGACTATTTATGTGCTGCACAGTTGACTCGTCTCTATTAAAATGGCCGGTATCAGCAAGGTGGAGATTATTATTATTGGATACGATTAGTCAAGTACAGATAAGAGATAATAGACAAAAGAACTGTTTGTCTGTAAGTCGGCTTACGGACGATATAACTTTACATGATCTGTGAAAGCATCGATGTAGGAAAAGATGTGACTGCATTCGCTCTCTTTCCGAACATTACTTTGACTCGGGATAGCTCTGCTAGCGTTAACGTACACATGTTAATACGTCAAATAAGAACTGTTTTCCCCTTTTCAATAAATATTTTTAAAGTTTAGAAGACAATATATTTAGACAAGTTAGCTGAAAAGGAGATAATTTCGCATCTAACAAATTCCCGGATTCAAAAGTCGCAATTACCTTCTCAGGCGCCTATCGGCTAACTTTTGGGAATATTTCTTTTCTCATTGCCATAGTTTAGAAACGGTTACATCCCTGTTATTTATGGTTGCTACAACTAAACCGTTTGATAGTAGCTCGAGTCCAATAGCTAACAATATTAACTAGCTTAACGAAACATTTCGCAGTTAATTTTGGAAACAACATAAACAGTAAAATTATTTTGACTCTAGTTAGTAAGTAACACGTATACTATTTGATAATACAGAAACGCAATGCACTTTTCCCCGTCCCCTAAGGGACAGCGCCTAAAGAACCGGCGGCACCTTCACGGGGGGGGGGGGGTTAACCCGCGCCACAGGACGAACCCACTGAAAAAATAGAACCCTGTTAAACACGGCTGCAGAGAGCGTTCAGCCCCGGCTACTGAGCTGTACCATGCGTTCCTAACGCAAGACAACAGCCATCGGCAGCTTCTGACGATGCTGATCACTTCCATCCACAACCCTGTTATCGCTGCGCCCTCCTACTCTGACGGGCCACCGGCATCTTACAATTACATGAAATACGACAGCAAAGGTGTCCCTTTACGGAAACATGTGAGCAAGAGGCAGCTCCTAGGTTGTAAGAGCCCAAAGCTTTAGCATGTCGTCCTACTAAACATATGATTAAGCTCACACGTTGTTTCTCTATAAAATAGATAGCTTTGAAAGTTCCTTACACAAAAGCTCCACAGCGGGGGTGGTGGCGTGGTGTTATTAGTGGGGATAATATTCCTAATACCACCGCATCACGTGTGTCACATGCAGCTACCATCGCGCGAGCGGTGCAAGTCCCGAGCGGTTACGGTTAGACTGCAGCGGGCAGCTCATGGCTAAGTTATATTTTGACTGTTGTCTATATTTGCTTAGCTAATCTAATGACGTGGCCGTTGTTATCGAAATTCGGCTAGGAATACATATCACTATGATAAAAATATTACCAAATATTACCTTCAAAGAATACAGTCCTGTTAAGGCATCCCGCCTATATTTGGAAATAAAATTTTTATTTATATTACATGGAGGAAAACGAGAGCCTTTTAACGACTACCGACATCTATAAACATCCGCATTATTGTTGTTATATATATGCGTCCTGCCTGTCTTTCTCTACTCCAATAGGCCACCTGCTATTCACAACTCTGTGCAGTATTTGGTAACATACAATTCATTAACACAACTTGCAGCATCTTATTAGTGTTGTGGCTCGTTTCACTGTTTCTAGACCAAATTAAATAGTTCAGTTTTTAACATTCTCGGGCATCTTAATATGGACGTATCTACATTTTCAACAAATAAAATTTCCTTAACCTGCTGAGCGTTTGCATTGAATATACAAGATAGACTATAACTTATATTTAATACTGTCTGCCCTAATTTATTTTTTAAATTCAACGCAAAATAGGCAAAGCTTTCTAAGTAGTTTTTGACTAGAACTCGTTCACGGTTTTCATGCTGATCCGTTTTGTCTGAAATGAAATTGCTTTCTATGCTGAAAAAAAAATATGTTCATCAAACGCACCGCCTATCACTTGCACCACACGTTCGCCATATGCTGAAGTGATTTTATTCGAAGAAAAAGCATTCCGGTAGCAACCGTCGGAGCTCTCCTTTGAACTTGGAAAGTAATTTCAGAGGAAAATTAATGGAATGTCATCCATCATCATAATAAGAGTTCTCTTTATCTTATATCGCTACGCTGTCGCGTTTTGGCAAACAAGGCAGGTCAGAAGGTTTATCTGGTCTAACGATTATTAAAGTTTACGTATGCAACCGATCAATTAGGGTGGTACCTCTCAACTTTACCAAAGTTGAACCGTAATGCTATTGTGACGCGTTTAGTTTGGAAGATTTCGCTTGCCCATTCGAGGAGAAGGGTGGTGAACAATTGTGTGAATGTAAATCAATAGCCTCTGGCTGCTCGTTTTCTTCCTTATACAATCATAACCATCATTATCAGCCCTTCTAGGTCCACTGCTGGACATATGTCTATTTCAATGTACGCCAAGACAAACCGATCTCCTGCGGCTCGCGTCCATCCCGGACCGGAGATCGTCTGCCCGCCTGGTGAACGGTCGACCAACACTTCGTTTTCTTAAACGCGGCCATCGTTCCGGAACCTCGCTGGCCTTATACAATGAAAAATATAAACTGTGACGTGAAATAGCAATGGCGTGCTTCCTATTCCACTAGGCTCCTTCACAGACTCGGCGCTGGAGCGCCTTCGCTCTGAAGACTTTAATTACATTATTATTTTTTGTTTCCCCGCTGTAAGATGAGAACTCACAACTGGATTACGTTTTCAGACTGTATTTCAGATGTTGAGAGAGCTTTATTGTGTTTAGACTAGATGCTTGAAATGGTTCTTTTTTATAGCATAGGGGGACAAACGAGCAATCGGAGCCTTTCTACGATTATCGACGCCCATGGACATCACCATAATTACTATGCTGATGTGTTGCCCTCCTTTTCACCACCCTCCCCAACGGGCAACCGACTACTCACATACTGCAAGAAACGCGACACGCAGATGTCACTTTGCGGCAGTATCAAGTGAGCGAGAGGTACCTTCCTGGTTGTGCCGGCTCATTTCCGCTTCAATGTCGCATGGCACTATTTCTTAATATGCTTGTTTGAGTCCACCTATTTGGGCTACTTTCTGCAAATGGAAAAAACAATTCTCAACTTTTTGTATGTCTGTTAGGCCTAAAGGATATTTACTTCCTGTTGACTTTAGTTGATGAAGAAAATTGAGAAATCACTATGAACTTCTTATTGCAATTCGTTTTGTACGAACTGTTTTTTGCATGTGAACAGGTTCTAACAATGAGTTCCCAACCAAGCTGCCCAGTCATGATCGTCTCCATGAGTCAATCATTCGTGCACATCAGCGTCGAGGCTATTTTAGCTATCGCGCGCGAGCAGTCCTCTCGACGTCAGAATTGGGGGATGAGTAAACTGGCTGTTATGAACATTCTCATACCCGAACGTACTCGTATATCTGCGGGAGAATGAGGGTTCGACCGTAAACCTAATCTCGTCGCCCGACGAGTACTCGCAGCCATCCGATGAAGTTGTATTGAATTTCTCCTCGCTTCTACAGCATAACGACTTGTCCTGTAAAAACAAAACATACCGCGCTAATCAACGCACCTTCAATTAAATTTTAACGGTTCATCTAAATATGTTCTTCTCTCGCAGATCACGCGTCTGCGCTGGTGGGGAACACCGCCCGCCTCCGATGCAGGATCGACGGCAAGTCCTGCGGGGAAATGCACAGCATCAAGTGGTATAAGGCTGACTCCAGGGTGTACGTGTACTCCGCATCCAAGGATGCAGCCATCAACAGACCCGAGGGAGATATGATGGACAGGTGAGGACAGGAAACTTTTCCTCTATTTTCATTCTGTGAATACTCTTTTTTTGTAGAATAAGGCGGCAAACGAGGAATTGGAGCCTACTTACGACTACTGACGCCCATGAACATTCACATAATTAGTATGCAGATGCGTTGCCCTCTTTTCCCACCCAATAGACCACCAGTTACTCACAAACCGCATGAAACGCGTCACTGAATATGTCACTTTACGGCGGTATCATGTAAGCGAGAGGTACCTCCCCGGTCGTACCTGCCCAATTCCGCTACAATGAAACATTGCACTACTTTTTTCTATATATTGCATAAAAGTTGCATATAATAGTCTAATACAAAATCAAATACCATGACCTCGATATTTTTGGAACAATCGAGAATTTGTCATCGAAACAATTCGCCGCATGATGGGATGTGCTGGTAAAGACATAAAATGGTATGCAGAACCTATACAGGTATTGCTCGCTTTCAGTAAATTCATCCTAAAATAAATAAGTACATCTCTATAATTCCTTGTTGTAAGGATGTTTAGAGTTATAATAATTATGCATTAAGGTGCTGCTACCGCTAATAAAATATGAAAAAAAAATAATCATAGAATATCATGCACTCGATTTAATGCCTCGACTCAGTGTACAAACCTTGGAACTATAAAAAACTTGTTTTTGCCTTTAAAGTTTTTAACAAATTTATTTTTAAAGACTCCAAGAATTTGTCACATTATTCTATTGTTTTACAAAGATACCAAGATACACAGTCAGCGGTGATAACTAAAGAAAGTAAAGTAATCCACCGTAAAATCAATTTAAAATCGAGTGCATAATGTGATTTTACAAAAAAAAATATTTAAATCATGCACTTCCTATAAATAGAATCTGCTTTGTGAAAACAACTTAAAAATATTTTTTTTTGTACATTAAAATGACAGTTCGCTATTTTTAAAATTATTGTATAGCAGGACAGCACAAGGATTTTTGGCATATTCGTTCATGACGGCGATTCATCTCATGATTCTGTCTCATTCCACAAGAAAATCTAAAGAAACACGATAAAATCCGTTAAAGAGACACAACAACCAGTTTCATATAGTTTTTTATAGCAAACGAGCATTCGGAGATTTTTAATATTTGATTTAATATTTGATTGTTACCCAACGGGCCACCGGCTACTCACAAACAACACGAAACACGACAACGACGCCTGTCACTTTACACCGGCATCAGGTGAGCGTGATGTACTTCCTCTGCCGCGCCGGCTCAATTCCGTCGCATAGAAGGATATATTGTCTTGCACCGTGCATTACCTCGTCCTAATAATAAACTAGTATTTTTTTAATATCTGCATTTTTCACAATTGTTCAGTTACGCTCGCTCATTATCCCCTTAACAAACACGCACGTCACACACGAAATCCGCCGCAACGTCCAGCAGATCTGACAGGCGTAAAGCGTAATCCTGAATTATTTTTAGCCGAATTCATTTGTTTCCACGCGAATTAGGTTAAAACGTTGAAGTGTGGACAATAACTCTGTATAACGCCCTGCCTATTGTTCCAACCCCCGACGTGGAGAGTCAGTCCACAGAAGCGGAGCCGTACGCGTCATAATGTGCTTTTGTAGAGTTCGCTCTATTGCGACGCGGAAAAAAAAATTGAGTTGGCCACTGCCCGGAATAATTAGTCCGCATATAGGACAATATAAAATAATTGTTTAATATCATTTTCATTCGTAACAGGATACTGTCACTGAATTCGAATTTTTAATGGGTAGTGGGTGAAAGGGAGTTATTTAATATTTAAGGATATTGCAGAGTATATATCCTCATATATGAAAACAAGCACATAGTTGATGGAGTGTATTGTCACTTCTTGATGGAAATTCATATTATAACTTAAATTTAAAAGAATTTATACTATTGCCACAAAACTTTTTATACTATTGCCACAAATTTATTGATTTAAAATACATTTATTACCACCGGTTTCGTGTAATTCATCATCACGTATACAATAATTGAAATGAGGGTAGTTTCATAAAAATATCCGGAAACAATCTGTATAACATCATTCCACTTATTTGTGGTAATGGGTTATCTATGAATTATAATTTTAAATATTAATAATTATTTTGCAAAAACATGTCACTGAAATTTAAAATAGGTATAATGTAAAAATTGATCATATATTTTAAAATTAGTAAGTTGATTATAATAATACAATTACACATTTTATATAACTATTTATGATATCATAATATCAATAATATCAATATTTCAATACTAATTATATTTAAAGTAATTTATAATTTCAACATTACCGTACAAGAATTCATTGAGTAGATTGAGAAAATCAATCACATACAGACAGCTTTGGGGACTTTATTTTACAACAACATATATTGTATAGATTCAGTCAATCACAGGTTGAATACTGAAAGAACTGTACAGATATGATAAACATTCTCCGCTTGCCTCTCTATGCTTTAAGAAAACATCTTTCTCTCCTATTTTCAACTCCGCTGCTGGGCATAATTTCATTATATTTTTTATACCATGTTTGTCTATTCCCCACCCGCATCCTCCCTTGATTCTCTCCACTTTTCTCCAAATTAAAATGATGTCACATAATATTTTCTCATTCAAAGAGGTCAAAATAATAAATATGTAGAGAACAAATTGTACCGAAGTCGAAATGTTTTTGAAACGCTCTTTTATCGTTTTTAATATTTTATTTCTCGTCCCCGGGCTGGATGAGAAATGTTTTTAGAATTATTATTATTACATATTCATCATCATCATTTTGACGACGTCCTAACTGGCGCAGTGGCGGCAGTTTCGCTCGACACAGCAGACGTCCTAACTGGCGCAGTGGCGGCAGTTTCGCTCGACACAGCAGACGTCCTAACTGGCACAGTGGCGGCAGTTTCGCTCGACACAGCAGACGTCCTAACTGGTGCAGTGGCGGCAGTTTCGCTCGACACAGCAGATATTATTCTTCTCATTTTTTATATGGCACAGGGAGACTAACTATCAGTTGGAGCCACTTACAGCCATAGTTTATTACGTGGCGGCTAGGCCGCGTATTAATTACGCCAGAGGTCGCGGGTTCGAGTCCGGCCTATGTCGTGGATATTTATATATATACTATATCTTCCCTGCGATAATTTCAATACCGCTGTCGATCCTGGAGGCAGGAGTAGCAGTAGTGGTAATTAATGATGGGCCAAGCCTGTTAGAAAAATAACGAAAACGCATCGGCATAGTAATTACGTGGATGTTCATGGGCGTCAGTAGTCGTAAAAAGGCTCCGATTTCGCGTTTGTCCCCCTATTCTACAAAAAAAGCTGGCGTAATATTGACGACGTAACTTTTCTGGGTATCATCGCCAGCTTATTTACTTCGGACAGTTATCACTCCACGGCGGTATCAAGTGAGCAAGAGGTATCTCGGCGGTTGTGCCGGCCCAATTCCGCTGCAATGCAGCATGGCACCTCTTAAAAAAAAATAGCGAGCTACAACACAATATAGAGGGGCCACACTCTGCTCGTCTCTCATGGCCTCTACGGCCTCACTGAGTACCTAGAGTACTGAGGTAGACAATTTTCATCACAGCTTTTGTCGCTATACAGACTGGATTATTATACAGTCCCGTCTCTTGGCGTCCGATCTGGAGCCGCACACAATCTTCCGTTTATGGCTGTACACAACTCCATAAGCACACAACCATCTTGTTACGCCTGTGAGGCTTGGAACTTATTACATTTGCCTCAGCTCTACATAGAGACTGCGATGTTGTACTCGCGGTGCTCCCTCGTAACATTTAACTTTTATAGAAGAAGGGGGCGAAAGAGCTTTCAAATTCGGCGATTACCGTGGTACACAAATAACCAAGAACGTGCTACTATTCCTCCTCTTGTCCCGCAAAAACCGAAAACTCCCGCAATCGCTCATAATAAAATACTAAGAGTGACTACTGACTAACACACAGGAAAAATTGATGATCAAATCTCCACCACTCAGGAATGATATTCCTGATCCTACACACTGTAGTGTACTAATTAGTAAGAGGTATTGCCGTGCTGTATTGCCACGGAATTGGACCGGCACGACCGGTGAGGTACCTCTCGCTCACTTGGCACCACCGTTAAATGACATCATCAGTGTCGCCTTTCGTGCGATTTGTGAGTAGCCGGTGGCTCATTGGGGGAGGTGACAACATCGGCAACGTATCGGCATAGTAATTATGATGATGTTCGTGGACGTCGGTAGTCATGGAAAGGCTCCGATTGCTCCTTTGTCCCGCTATGCTATGAAAAATTATTGTAAAAAGTAGGGCTTTGCTGCGTTGCAACCGAATTATACTTGGAAAGCACCTCTTGCCTCTAGATACCTTCCCATAGTGAAGGCTGTGTCGCTATTTCTGAGGTTTGTGACTATCCGGCAGCCCATCGGAAGGAAAGATAGGAGGCCGTCGTCACACAACTATTATACGGATCTTTAAGGTTTGTTTAAGGTAACAACTGCTCGTTTGCCCACTTCCACGACAAGAACTTGCTCTCTCAGCTAAGCCTTCGACTGACATAGAGTGATGATTATTGGATTGCCATCGCAAACTCTGACTTCTATTTTTTATGACGCTCTAGTAACTTAAAACAACATTAAAGGCGACAACATAGCCATCCTGCAAACTCATTATCATCTTATTATCCCGCAGTCGGGTTATGAATTACATTTTTAATTCTACCCTCCGTAGAGATATGGCGCTCACGTAGCGCTCTCGTAGCAATCCCGTAGCTTATCTACGGATACACAACTTCTCGTAGACCCTCTACGATACCTTAGGATTATCTTGAGAGGTGCAAGTTAGGCGCCGGCTTAGGTGAACTATTTCACTATCTATACCTCCCGGGTCTGCTTCAATTTTTTTTTTTTGAGTGCGTGGACATCTAAACTAATAATATAAAGCTGAAGAGTTTCTATGTTTCTTTGAACGCACTAACAAACTCATCAAAGTTGGAAAAAATGTTTTCTTTCATTTATAGGGGAAGGCTATTAGATTGATACCATGACGCCAGGACTAATAGGGCCGGAGATACGCAGGTCAAACCGCGGGCTAATTCTAGTTATATACATAGTCTTTCCATAAATGTTGTAATAAAGAAAAAAATATTTTTATTGCAAATAACATTTATTATTTTTACAGTGACACACAGATATAAAACAATTGAAAATATAAAAGCTTATTAGAAGTGGTCTCCATTGGCCGCTACACAGTCCTTAAACGTTGAGGCCAGCTATCAATAGAAGCACGTACTGTTTCCATGGGGAAATTCTTCACTGCCAATCGTATGAATTGTTTTAGGGCCTCCAATTATCATTGCGCTGCTCTAAACAAGCTGTACTTTATAAAACTGGCAATAAATCATAATCCAGTGGATTCAGGACGAGACTAGATGAAGGGTAGTCTAGATCTAGCACAGAATGTTCATTTAAACCGAGACTGGGTGGATCGAGCTTTATGATCTGGTCCCCATTCTTGCTGGATACTACTGTTACTTTATGATCTGGTCCCCATTCTTGCTGGATACTACTGTTACTTGGTTCTTGACGACCTTGCCAATGGTATCTTGATACACTTGTGCTAATGTTTCGATACGTTTTCCACAAAATATGGCTCAGTCACTCCTACATACCCCACCAAACCATAAGTGAAGTCGGATAAAGCCACTAATTGAGAAGCTTCCTTAGAGCTTTGAGCATAAACTAGGCCGTTTTGTTTGCTAAAATGTTGCTCTACTGTAAAACTATAACGTACCGCTTCAGAGCTTGTTTCGATTTTACCACTCTATTAAACTTTAATCTATCAGTTAAGAAATGACCAGCGCGTCTCTTCTAGGCTGCAAGTCTTAAATCATCTCTTAAGGTAAGTGACATGGTTCTAGGTGCTATGTTCTTTTCCCGACATAAAATCTTTCACTCATCGCTTTGACTACCATTTTCGTACAAACACTACGTGTAAGACCAGATCTTTCTCCGTCACAAGTAGAGGAAGTCTCGTTTTATCTATTAATAGCCCGATACCCAAACACTTGACTATCACCAAGTGCATGGAGACTTTTCAAATATGCATTTGACTCCATACCTACTTTACCACAGCGCTTCTGTTCTCTTTATCACTCGTTTCCATTTATATATTGCAAAATATTGTACTTTGTGTTGAGGCCAAAATGAGAAAACACAATGATTATTTATTGTCGTATAAAAATTACAGATTTATAATTCAATATTTTTTATTTTTTATTGCGTCAATGTATAAGGCCCGACTAAGTACATTTAATTCGGTGCTTATATCACAAAATTGTTTTGTTTGATAATTCAAGATGAAACGAGCACGGCCGGTGTGTAGCCTTCGTTTATATAACACCTGAATCAAATGGAGGCTTTGTTTATTGTCCAGACGTCTAGTAGGAGGGGCTTATCCCTACATATTTAGATAATAATACGTATTATCTAAATACTAAAATAATATATATTTTTTATTTAATAGGGAGCAAATGAGCAATCGGGGTTTTTACGACTACCAACGCCCAAGGACATTCACATAATTACTATGCCGATGCGTTGTCCTCCTTTTCCGCCCTCCCCAATGTGAAGACGTCTCTTTACGGCGGTATTTTGAGAGCGAGAGGTACCTCCCCGGTCGCGGCACAAGTCCGCACACGTTACATAAGACCTCCAAAGTGTAGGATCAACACCGCGAGTTCTGCGCCATCCGGAGATACGAGGAGTTTAATTCATAATAGTGAAGGTGTCACGGAGCTGCCTGGCGCATGCATTCATTTTACATGTACCCGTATTTAATAACATTTAGCTGAAAATCTCCTTCGTAAACAATTGGGCCTCGACTAGATTATTAACCAGCCTTCTTTATCTTCAATTTAGTTTTGTAATATATTGAGCATTATTTTTATATTTAGGTACGGAACTCCTAAGGCTCTGGTGTACGACAGAGAAGTAAACGATACGGAACGTTCAATGTCACATGTGTATCCAATGACTACCGACGCCGATGAATATCGAAATAATAATGCTGATGCATGGCGCTCAAATAAAATGGGCCACCGGCTACTCAAAAAGCGCACAAACCCCACATTGAAAATGTCACTTTACGGCGGTACTATGTGAGCGGGAGGTACCTCCCCGGTCGTGCCGGCTCAGTTCCGTTGCATAGGAGGATGTAGTGTGATGCGCCATGCATGGCACTACCTCCGCCTATGCAGCACGCCACTACCTCCTCCTACGCAGCACGCCATTACCTCCGCCTATGCAGCACGCCACTACCACCGCCTATGCAGCACGCCACTACCTCCGCCTATGCAGCACGCCACTACCTCCGCCTATGCAGCACGCCACTACCTCCTCCTATGCAGCACGGCACTACCTCCTCCTATGCAGCACGGCACTACCTCCTCCTATGCAGCACGGCACTACCTCCTCCTATGCAGCACGGCACTACCTCCTCCTATGCAGCATGCCACTACCTCCTCTTATACAGCATGTCACTATCTCCTCCTATGCAGCATGGCACTGCCTCTAACAAACACCTAAGTACATAATGTCCCCATATATAATGATGGATATGGACATTATGCACTCGCTGCGTTTATTCCTTTACGCCTGTATTTTGTTAGCGAATGATGCTTCAATCGTCATGCTAAACCTATTGCTATGACGTTATCTCATTCTAAATATACACTTTACTGCAAAAATGCTAATTAGGAGTTTGGTAGACTAGTGTTGAGATCGCGCGCAACATTTTTTTTTTAATTCTCAATAAGCGATTCCCCAGCGATGGAGATAAATGAAACCCTCATAACTTGCAACTCCGCTTGTATAAATTTAAATTCAGTGGACGTTGTGGTTCAAGTTACAGGAGAGTGCTACTAAGTCTTGTAATACATTAAAACATTTTATTTGTCACATATTTCATGTCGTGGGAGTGATTTTGTGAAATCTGAATCAAATTTTGTGGTTGATTTTATATCATTCAGTATGACAAATTTTGAATAGTTATTATAGGCACATGTGTTTTTCTTAACTTTATAGAAGGACTGGCAGAGCCTTGGAGTTCACCTGCGTAACTCAGGCTTTATTTGTCGTAGTATCACGGTCTATAGTTTTAATCTGCCGCGAGAATATACATGATCATGTTGAAAATAACTTTTCTTTATGTTCGACCGGCAGTTACACAAATTAACGGTTTAAAAAAACAATAAAAACTCTTAGCTTGTAAGATGAGTAAAACTCTTCCAATCTCAACTTGATCGTCGTGTAAACACCTCATCAAGTGCGTTGTGTAACACATTACTCACATCGCCCCGCTCAGATACTCAGACGCACAGCTTTTTTTGACATACGAAATAGAAAATATTCAACTGTTTGCATCAAGCTGTATGTGTTTCATCCAACCTTACGCTCCCGGGGTTAAATTGACTTATTACTTATCGTCATTCGCCTCGATCGGTCTACCGCCCCAATTTGTATTCTATCCCAAGACGGGGTAATGCTCGCCGACGCTGATTGCTCCGCTCCCCGCTACCGCGCATGCCTCAATCCATTCGCAGACGTGCTCGTCGCTCGCTCACGTACACATTATCAGCGGGTTAGTTAATCAAGTTACTGCTGCAGTTAGCCGGACAAGTATTAACTTATTACATCTTCGGTCTATTAGTAAGTGGTAAAGCTTCGCTGCATTGCAGACGAAAAGGGCCAGCACGACCCAATCTGACTGACGGGTAATTCCATCTAACACAAAAAAATTGAAATATAAGAACCATATGAGTAAAGTGCGGACTTAGAAAACGACGTGCCATTAATTGTTGAGTTTTTCAGGTCTAAAACATATATTACCTAAAAAGAGTCCCAGCAGTGAATTATCTTACTGTTTGTACAAGTTTACTGACATTTAATAATAATAATCTTTATGTAGGGCTAAGTTACATTATAAAAGACATTACAGCGCATGCTACTATAAGATATTTAGTTTTAACAGAATTTAATAGAATTTAATAATTTATTACACTTAAACTATTGGCAGATACATATATGCATATACGCGTGCATGCAAGCAGGCATACACACGTACATACACGCACACACACACATATATATATATATATATATTTGCAACATACACTCTAAAACTATAATAATTGAAAGCAGACAAAAGACAAGAACAGAAAGAGATAAAAACATATATATTGAAAGAACATACAACATGACACATACAGTAGAAAACGGGTACATTTTATACAGTTATGCAACTTACACTGGGAAGGAGTGTCGCTCGGCTTTAAAGGTGGGAGTAACAGACAATTGTTCCCGACGCCGATATTCTGTGACATCCTGAAGGCATGTTGAGTAGAGAAAGGAAAACAGTGACAACAGTATACTAAAAAAAGTTGTGATTAGAAACGTACATAGAAAATACATAGATAGTCTCCGCAAAGAAGAATGAAAAAAAATTTTTTTTTCTTTATCCAGATACATAGAAGTACAAAGTGTATACCAATAATGTAGATACCGACTCTGCAGCGTGCGTGGGTACGAACGTGGTACGTATATGTATAGGCCAGCCGCGACCTGGAATTTGACACACTGCGTGTAAAATGGAAGAGCTGTGTCGGCTATTACTTAAATAGTATGAGTTTGTAGATTAAATGAGTAGGATTTTAATTTAGATTCAAAATAATGTTAAAGTTTGAGATACTCGGATTGGTGGAGGCAAATCATTCCAACATTCCGAAGCCCAAGACAATAATACATAATTCAAATACAATCGTCATCAATGGTACTGGGTTATTTTAAAGTACCCTACAATCTATATTTACACATACAGATTGAGTGGTAAAAAATACAAATTGAAGGACACAATGTGTAACTTAACATTTAACCAACAAAAAATATGAAATCAAAATATTGTTTATGTAGCACAATATAAAGACACACAATATAAAGACACACAATATAAAGACACACAATTTTGTCCAATAATTTTTAGATGGTATGATCACATACTCGCGGCGCCGCACGTGCCTGTAGCGGTGCGCCCTCGAGTCCGCTACGCAGAGTTAAAATATACTTATAACACAGCGTGGTCTTCGCTTAGATCCCTCTGCTTTTCACCCATGAATCTCAACAGGCATTTGTCTCCTGGGATAGAGAACATTGCAGGCCTAGCTTTATGGTTTAAACCACTGGTGCTCTAAATATAAAATTATATGATTGTAATAGAAAATGGCGTTCAGTATACTTGCTGCGCTCGGGCGCTTACTTCACGTCATTTGATAATACGCAACTTATAGCACACGTCTCGTCATTTTTTTTTCATTATAAGCCCTTATCGGTCCACTGCTGGACAAAGGACTCTTCCCTTTCGTGGGTGTGAATACTCGCATCCATCACGGACCAGCTAATGCACGTCTTTCCACCTGCCGAATGGTCGACCAAGGATTCGTTTTCCTAAACGCGGCCTCCGCTTTGAAACTTTGCCATCTGAACTTCTGAGTGTGTGCCTAGCCCATTGTTGTTATATACTATTTGTTAATTCAGACTTGTTTCCCTTTTTCATTGCTACACTCTTTATCATGTAAGGTACATTGAATAATTAACATGTCTTCGGTTGTAACGGTGCAAATGGCGTGTCATTGAATTGTTAAACATGCGCCTGGTCAGAAATAGCTACAAGTGGACGAAGGGGTATTAGCCGGGGATTAAAAGGAGTAGGGACTAAAGGGGGTGCAATTACTTTGATTTGCAACACCTGTCACGTTACCTTACCAGTGCCAATAATTGGTTTATTAGTATCGCATGAAGCACGTAACGTCTGCATCGAAAGCCAAATTCAATAAAAAAACGTTCATTACGTGCGGACAAAAGAGAAATTGGAGCTTCCTGGCGACTACCGACGCTCACCATCCGCATGTTTTGAAAACGTGCTGATCTTCGTCCCTTCCAATCAGGAACTCAAAATCCGCACCAAATGCGACAGCATAGCTGTATAGGACTGAAAGATACCAGCCCAGTCATTTCGGCTCAATTCGTGATCGTGCGGCATGGTGCTACCTCTCATACCTTGTCGAGTCAATCCAAATATTATCAGACCAAAGCCGTCTGACAGTTGTGGCGGAATCGTTAGCTGCACAAAGGTCACCCAAAGGTCGGACAGTTGGGCACAACGGGCAATGGAGATGCTATAGATAGCAACCGGAACAGCACATAACACGAGTCATAAGCTGTTACGAGTGCTACGTATATCTTGTTTTCCGTAAAGATTTTTTTTTCTCTGCATAGGTTTGGCATGAAATTTGTTATGAGTGCTGGAAAAAATACAAATTATAGGTGTCAGGGATACCCGGATAGAACGAAGTTCCTATCAATTAATTTGTGAAGGAATTGTAAAACATTTTTCATTATTTATTATGTACAATAAACCTGCATAAACGGGGGGAGGTGAAAAGGATGACAGCTGTGATTATATTGTCGGCAGTCGTAGAAATGCTCCGATCGCTCGTTTGTTAAATGCCGCACGGCTTACTACACTATAGCGTAAGCGTCGTGACAACTATTCGTTTGAATTTTTCCGTCTGGTCTCCTTCGCAACGCGCGATAAGGAACTTCGTTCCAAAGAAATTTTACTTTAAAAAAAAATTTGAAGTTGACTCTACACACACTGATTTTAATATCAGTTGTGCGGTTGTCGCTGTTGGTAACAAGTGCCCCATGGTCTAGTGGTAAATGTGTTATCTTCATATCGAGGGGCCTAGGATTCGTAAGATTTAAGGTGGTAAAACTGTCGTCATTATAATTTCAGTAAAAGGTGTTGATGATATTTACCAGAAAAATAAAAAAAAATTATGTGTGTGTTTGTACGTGCATACGTACGTGCTTAAACACGCGTACGCACACGCACATACACACGCATCTCCGTGCGTGTGTGCGTGTACTTATCTTCGCACGTTTTAATTTATTTATTCTTTGTCGTAACATATAACTCAAATCATTCATGAATGTCGTAATCTGATCTGTCGGTGGTTTAGGTGCTGGTATGCGTATTCATGGTAGAAATTCACTCTTCCTTCTCTTCTTTCTCTCTCTCTCTCTCTCTCTCTCTCTCTCTCCCTCTGTGACATTTCAATGAAATATAATTCGCATAAGAGATAATAAAATGAACTCCTTGGTGTTCTATCTATTTACAGAGCAAGTCATATACATCTATATGTAAAAACGAAATATCACTAGAGAGTGTTAATCACATTTAATCAGAGGATTAATCTCGGTATCTTAAAAAACTATAACATCTATAATCTTGAAATTTTACAATTTTTGACAAGTTTTGAAAATTGGGGTACAACTTCTAAGGGAGTGAAGCACGCGGGTGAAACCACATGGCACTACTAGCACTGATATAAATCCATTTTAAAGTAGCCTTTTTAAGCAAATTTTGGTAGTAAATTCCTCGCGATACTTCTCTGAGAAGTCGCTCTATTCCCTGTAGTAAGTGTCATGGCAAATACATCTCAGACAAGGCGTGCAAAAACGTTATATTGTGTAAGATTAGTTCGTCAAGACATATGTCACTATTACGAGAAGTTGAAAAAAAACTATTTGTATGAAGCCGGTTCACAGAAGATATAATACGTGATAACAGTTCTCTAATTGATATGTGAACGCGCCAATGAAGTGAAAGAGACGGCTAGTTACGCTCTCACGCTCTCACGCTCGCAGGTTCCACCCATTCGGAACATAACTGTAACTCGCAACGTTAGTATGGCGTAATACTTTTTGGCACATGTAGCTTTATCGATAAACAGGACGCTATTACGTCAAAAACTTGAGAACATAATAGAACGGTTGTTCATTACATAATTAATAAGCAAGTACGTACAATGTTGAGATATAGTTATATAATTACCAAGCTTTGATTTTCCTTTTTAATTTGCATTATGTTATACTTTTTAAATTTCCTGTTTCTAGATCACTGGAAAGTATTCCTTGACAATACAGACGTACGAACAGACATACGAACAAACCAGTGATACTATAAGGATTCCGATTATCTATTGGTATACGGATCACAAAAAATATGAATGACCTTAAGAAGGCGACGTAGATGTTCAGGTGCTCCACAGATACGTTAAAGGAGGGAAGTTATCTTCGTTGCCTCTTTAATACGAATGTTTATGGACTCCGTAGAAAGACGGTTTAACCCTTGGCAAACGAGCAGGTCGATAAATATTCACGCAATCAGATTACTTGCTAGTACATCCCAACTTTATTTTATTAACATACCTGCGCTCTGTTAGTAAAATGCCCTATCACTTATTTTATAAGATTCAGAAAATTCACAAACATCACATTCTTTTGAATTTCACGTGAAAACAACGTAAGTTAAATGCAGGATAAAACAATAAAACGGCAGGATGACAGCATGTAAACAGGTTATCTCAGATGCAGAGACATAACTGTTAAAATGTAACGTCCATGCATATTGCATTAATTTCAGCGTTTGAATAAATAAAAGCGAATAATTGGAGTAAGTTTAGTTGCTAAGGGAACATGCAACGAGCTTAACTGATGGACATCGGTATTCACTTAACAGAAACGTCCGATTGCTAATATAATCTGCACTGATAAGATTTTTTTACACTAATACAATGCTTCAACCAATATGCCCGTAGATAGGTGGGGATAACCGCCAGGCGTTGATAGTGCATAACATTATCTAATTACGATATAAGTGTATTAGCCGCGCCCTGCGGCTTCGTCGTAACATTTTTTCGGTATGGAAAGTATTTTTTAGGCTATTCCATATAGTAATCCTAAACTGTGCCAAATTACAAAATGGAATTATTTTAGTTTGATATATCAAGAACCGTTCATGTTAATGATTAGTCGGATATACCTCGCATAAATAATTTAATAGTTAACTGAACCTGTCAGTCTCTCCGCTCGATTGTTAATGTTTAGATTATTTTCACTGTGGTCTGTGCAAAAATAGAAAAGTGACTTGATAGGTATACTTTTCAAACTGCTATTCGAAGTTCCACTTGGAACTGCGTATGACCGGCAGGAACGCAGAAATATCAAACTGGAATACCTGCCATAGATTGATTTGAACTTACAATCTAAATTGATATTTTCCAAAAAAAAAAAAGAACTTACAGATAACACTACAAATAAAGAAATAAGACCAAAAGTGGGTAAAATACGACGCCCCGCTGGCTCAGTTTGTAACGTGTCGGTTAGTCCGGGCGTTTCGGGGTTCGAATATCGCCTAGATCATGGATGTTTATATATGTATTTCTATAATAAAAATCTTAAATATATAAGATTTATTAAGTCTAGTACCTGTAACAAAAGTCCTTACGATGCTTAGCACAGTGCGAGGCTGACGTGGTGTGATAAGTCCACAGATGTTATTATTATATGTTATATTGCAATAATTGAAAAGGCCATTACTGAGCTACAAACACACCTTACTTTTGTAGACGATTTCTCATAAATTACGCAAACACGTGTTTTTCAGGTTACTCTTAAGTTATTATTGAGTATATGAAGTCGTACTTTTCGTCAGTACAGATATCCTGACGTGCAACTCCAGCTTGCTTTTTATAGGATAATTTATATTTTCAACCAGATGAGGGGGCAAATTTGAGTCTATTGGTGACTACCGGCGTCATTAGACAACTGTAAAATATTTATGCAGGTGGCCTTTCCCCTGTCCTTTCCCCCATCCCCTGTAAATAACCGCCGGAAACACAAAGCGCACAAAACACGACAAAATAACTTATTCCTTTTGTTGGCGCGGGGCAGTGCACTTACGCGCCTTCAGTGGCGAGTGGGGCTCGCGGTACATTATAGTGACGAATACCCACAAAACCATCGCGGGTACCAACAGTGCCGCGACTGGTGAGGTGACCAGAAACATCAAATCGTCAGGGTACCTCGATAGCTAGTCAGCCCCCTATCGAACCAACGCCACCTCCACAAATGACAACCTATCCTCGACACTTGTACCGAGCGCAAAAGCGCCACCGCCTCTTGATGTCTAATCCCCTCTTTTTAAAGTACAAAGGGCGTCTCCTCGGTTCAATTTCCTTCACCCAAGGCATCTGGATTCACCCTCGGCTAATGAGCCCCACCTCCACGACAAGGTTTTAACTATGGTGGGGAACACAACTTATCCCTGCGGCAGTATTATGAGAGCGCTGGCTCACTGCCGGCTAAGCTCTTCGCCTGCGAAGCGGGCACGATGACTAAACCTGTTCTCTTTATTCAAATTATCTAGCAAGTGAAATGTACTGCAGTAATATTGTTAAAAGCCTGTATTCCCCCGCCTGTCAGTTACAATACGAGCTATATTTAAAGCGAAAACCGGTGATATTTCTTCTAAAATGCGCAATTCAAAGTGTCAATTATGGACAATTTGTCGCTGGCGCGCGATAATTTCGGTCGACTCAGCGATATCGGCGCTATCAGCCTACGGCGAGATCACCTGTACCGTCCAAATTTATTTCCACGTTCAACGCGGAATTTTATGACGTTTCTTTTTGTCAATATAATTGGTACATTTCGATTGGTTAGCGGTTGGATAATACATATAGTAGCTTTATTTAGAATACTTTTAAATAGATGCAACGTGCAACGTAACTTGTTTCACGCGATTTTACTCCGGTGCGAACGTACGCAGACGTAGTGAAGCTTAATGGGTGTGATATTGTAAACGAGAAAAAAGAGTATCTCATAAACTACAAAAATAATTTTGTACATACAAATTTTCCTTTCAATTTATTATTGAATTCTGGTCTCAAAATTTTAATAACTTTCCTCTCAGTAGTTTAAAACCTAGAAGGGAGCGCACACTTATTTTGCCATTAACATCCGGAACCCATTCCAGACGCTTAAATTTTAATTTCAATCCGGAACCCCAAAAACAACCCTGGTTGTGCTGTCCCAAACCGTCTGTAATGTAACAATGGGATAAGGTCTTATTAGCCGTTGACTTTCAATCTCATTTATTCAAACGTAGGAAACAAATTATAACGTAAGAACGTTTGATTTTAATTCACAGTAATGTCTCTGGCCATATTTGTGAAACTTTAAAATGTTTGCGGATGTGATACAGTTTATCTACGTGCAGAGATTAAAGAAATTAAACGCTAAAGTGAATATAAATGTATGGATTTATATGATCAGAACTGCCATATATATTTTATAAACGTGATAACGTCTAGAAAATTAATAACGTTAGCTGCATGCACGAATGAGTATGACGTCATAGTAATGCTCGCAGTGCAGGCGGAGCCTGCGAGCGAGAGAGCCTAATAACTCGTCTCTTTCACTTCATCGGTGCGTACACAGATCAATCAAAGAACCGTTATCACGTAAAAATATATCGTCACAACTACAAGCAATTTTAGACGGTCTCCTTTCAACTCCCGCTAAGACTAACTCCGTATTCGTAAAATTACGAATGAATTGTTGTATATGTGTGTGTGTTCGTAGGTGTGTTGTAGGCTGGTAGCGTGCAGTGGTCAACCGAAACGCCTCTCCGTTTGCCCGCCTAATTGTGCCCGTTTGAGTTTCAGTGCCGTAAATAGACACCCGGCTTATACCCGGCCAATAACCACTAATGCCCGGTTTCAGATTGGATTCTCGGTAATATCCGAATCGATATTTTTGACATTAATTGTCGTGGCTTATCAACGGATTCGTAAATATTTCACTCGCACGAAATGTGTGAATCGAGTATTAAAAAAACAATATGTAGACGTTACAATAGAGCTATTTGTACGGATTTTATCGCGGTTTATTTAATTATTTAACTAGTCCGACGTATCAGAAGCTTCACTGCAACTACGGTCACGGGCGGACTCCGTGACCGTAGTTGCTGTAAAGCTTCTGAAACGTCGGGCTGAGTTTTACAACTTTATCTTACACGACAGACACCCAACATCATCATCAATAGCTGGTGTTAAGTGCTTCACCTATTTCAATTAAATAATATCCATTCCCTCTAATATGTCAATAGGACTTACGAGTTGTGAATGCCTACCGCTTCGGGGATAGTAGGCGTGAAGTTATTTCTTTTTTTCATTCGGATCGTAAACTGTTACACACAACTCATGTATTCCTGGTACCTAGAACTAAAACGCCGAACTAAACTTTAAATTAACGCTAGCCAATATTCGTCGTTATAGGAAAAACATTTAATCTTACCCTGGGGACTAGGGTGAGCATATGTACATATAGTACAGGGAAAGTCCCGAATAACTATTAAAAAAAAAGAACGTATTTTATTAAACATCAGAAGATTAACGTATGAGAGAGTGAGATGTATGAGAAGTAAAAATATGTGTGCCAGCGATAGGCGACTAGAGTTTACTCCTTAAGTACGAACTTGATTTGAAAATGACGATAATTATTAACTAAAGCGAAGAAGCTTTAGCGACGTAAAATGTTAGGCTGTGTGTGAAATATTTCACACGATTTCACTCTTGATATTTTTTAGATACCGTGAGCGAAAGCTACAGCCACATCACGTACTAATTCGCTGTATTGCATTTTCGCTCTTTACCTTACAAATTGTGTCGACTCAAAAAAACTGAAAGCTTTGTTGTGTCCTATCAGGCACAAATTATGTCCACGAGACATGAACTTTGATACCGAGCCAATTGACCAGTCCGTTTTCACGCAGAATTCACCTCAAAACTGTGTCTGCAATTTTCCATCGATCATGGCGCACCGAGGCGTATCCAACTAAATTACTGGCCCATTTTGTAACGAATACCGACTCGGACGTATACAATTAAGCTTTTACACACGACGGCACACTACAGGTACAGCACAATATGTAGTACGCGGATCTAGTATTTATTACGATAGAAATAGGGCATAGTATAGCGTGAATTGTTTTTTTTTATGTTACGTAGATACTTGATGGATAGGCAAACACGAAATAGGGTATCAGTATTGCGTTTTTATTTTAGTTTAATCCTGGATGTATTTATTTGACTCAAATATTTCCATTTATATATTGGTTTTGCGGGATATTTGTGGACGATCACAATTTTTTTTAATACGCCATGTATATCTTTGAAGTGTATAATACTACTAGCCATGCCTTGCGGTTGCATCCGCGAACATCCACCTAAAAAACGCACCCTTACGAGTGGAATTTCATTCCTTCTGCATGTCTGCACCCTAAAAATAAACTACCTGGCAAATTTCAGGTTTGTAGATGTTATAGTTACTGAGATTACGAGGTCTAGCGGCGAGTGTTATTTCACTTTTATAATTATAAATTACAATATTACTATCTAGGGATTGTCCTGCATTACAGACAACCATACCAATTTTGGACAATGCAATGGGATGAGGTTCCCAACATCCGCGCGCAATAGGGTCTCATCCTGTTGCTCTTTTGTCCCCTCTTTTTATTAAACAGATATATGAGCGATCCTCCACCCGCTCTTTAGCCCTCTCTTCTTATAAGAGAGGTGAAAGACTATCCCCATCGGTTCATTTGGCTTCGCCTGGGTTTACCCTAGGCTACTAAGCCCCACTGCTACGACAAGACGAACCATGGTGGAGCAGTTAGAATTATAACTGCCAAAGTCGGACATAAGCACAGGCATATAGATTAACATGAGATTATTTTAAAATAAGATGACGATTTTCCCCGATTTTGACCCTAACCCGAACCCCTGAAGGGCCGACAAATTAAATCAAACAAAATTTAAAAGTGAGATGTAGAACACTTGTGTAAGATTCCGATGGAAAAGCAGTTCTGTCAGGATTAGGTTTTGCAACTGTTCCGCAGTGGGCCTCGGATAATCTTGGTGTAACTTTGAAAGTCAGACGACCCTTCTCGGGGTGAAGACCAGTTCCTCCGGGGTTCGGCAACGGGGTGTCTGGCTGCCGCGGACACCACACTGCGGTCGTTCCAGGCTCTAGAAGTTTTTTTTAGTTAGGATTATACTGCATTATTTTCATGGGGTAAATCCGATATATTATGCTACGTGTATGTGTTTAATTAGCATTCTCCATATGAAATCATAAAGAGGACATATAAACTGATGGCTTGTAAGTGAATGTATAGACGTTATTTTTTTATGCGCTATCATGTGAGGTTCTCTAATTAGCCTGTGACCGCATCGCCGATTGAGTGAAAGAGACAACTTTTTAGGCTATCTCGTTTCATACTAAGCCCTATCGAATATTCTTATACTTCATTCCTTTTCGTATATGCGGCTTTCGTTAGCATACATAGCGATTTACAGAATGTTAATAGGTCGAAAGATAACTGTTTTCAATAAATATTCAGAAAACATATACCATATGCCTATTTTTATTTTAAATATACATTAAATATATTCAGACAAGTTAGCTGAAATGGATAAAATTCGCTTCTAACAAATTTCCGGATTCAAAAGTCACAATTACCTTCTCCGGCGTCTATCAGCTAACTTGAGGGAATATTTCTTTTTTTATAGCCATAGTTTATAAACCGTTATACCCCCTGTTATTTATGGTTGTTGCAACTAAACGGTTTGATATCACGACAAAAAGCTATGCTAAAAACTGTTCTTGAACGGTATTGGCTACTTCGACTTAATTATAAGTTTTCAGTTTCAATTAACGTACACGTTTAGCAGTTAGTTCGTGATAGTTATAACTAATAATTATATCACGCCTTTGTGGTAATAGTTAACTTGAGAAATATTTCTAACCGCATACGCTAGGGTGACCATCATATTATGTATGTACCGGACAGTCTTGAATGAATGAATATTTTGTTTGAACTATTCTTTGCTCCGTAGTATGTTAGGTATTTATAATGTTCGAATGTATATCTGATGTGGTAAGCGACATGATTAGATGAAGTAAGCTTACATTAAAAAAATATAACCCGGCTGATTGGAATATGCTTGTGTTCGCCCAGGGATCGATCGATCTCAATTATAAAATCCATTCGAATTAGAATACAAACTGTATTGTGATTGTGTATGCATATCTTTTATATATCATATTGAAGTGTTAGACAGTGTTACAATTTGTGTATTACCCATATATATGTATACGATATCAAATATTTTGTGTCTTTAAATCTTCTCCATATAATCTGCATAATCATCTCTATCTCTGATCTCTATCATCTGAATGAATGTACCATAATGTTCAAGTGTACCAAATTTCCGCGTCCTTCGCGCAATTAAAAAAAAAAGGAATGGGATTTTTCCTTTATGTATTAATTTGTAGATTTTAAATACCTATTGCTACTTGCTGCTATCAAATCTAACGCCGTCTTATATGTTAAAATCCTGTTCAGGCAGTAGCAGAGGTCATAATATATATAGTAATCCCCTCTGAGGCCACGGTGGCCATTTTTGAATTGAGCACCCAGCAGCATAAGACATACTAAAGTACACTCTCTGTTTCCGATGAAATCGCAGTCCTACGCAATTGCGTAGAAATTAGGCAAAGGACAGACCCTTTTTGGTAAGCCTAGATTCCAACCCGTGACCTCGATTGATGAGCATACTTACTATTAAAGCACCTTGTCTATAACGTACGTAGCGATAGAGATGACACTATAAAGCCTTCTCTTTCACGTTACCTAAATTCCCATTTTAACGCAGCGTAAACAAATATAGGTCTACTTCAAACTGGACATAGCCGGATTGAACCGGTATTATCCGCTCCGGCGAGCCGGTTTTGGAATGGCGATTTTTTGACGTGTTATTTTCGTTGATTTACCGCCGGCGGTAAATTCTGGTGTGCTTTAAATTTGGAACAAAATGGCTCGTTCGATTTATTTGATTTTGGTGCCAAGTTCTATGTTTGTTTTTTTTTTATGACGTCTTACATAATTTTTTATTGTTAAAGAGGAATCATTGTCCTATGTTCCTTATGATAAAACTGATGAGACGCCAATAGGTGGTCCGAAGTTTAGCAGGTGTGTTGACCTCCACCACCCCCTCAATGGCTACTCACAAAGCGCACGACACACGATTGTAATGCAATCACTTGTAATGTCCTGAGTACTGTAGTCATTGTTCGGCTGCGATTCAGAAAAGGCATTAATTTTTAATTCACACTCGGAGCCACTTGACGGTTATCAGCGCCCAAAGACATCCGCATTTAAACGACGCTCATAAACCATACAAAACATGATAGCGTGTGACACGAGTGACTTTTTCATTTTACCATGGCATTATATATTTAGGGAAGAGGTAGTGCCATGCTGCCTATGAGGAGGTAGAGCCATGCAAGTTGCGTGACACTACATCCTCCTATGCAACGGATTTGGGATGGTACATCTCGCTCACTTGATACCACCGTATAGTGACAACGTCGATGTTGCGTTTCGTGCGGTTTGTGAGGTAGTTCATAGGAGGGGGTAGGAGGGCGACGCGTCGGTAGTCATCAAACGTCTCAGTTTTTGATCGTTTGCCTTTTATGTTATGAAAAAATCATGCTCGAGTGAAGTACCTCCCCGACTGCGGCTGCCCAATTCCGCTGCAACACACCATGATACTACATCTTCGGGAAAAAGAGGTACAACCGCATAACGTAACACAATTATTTTCTCCGTCGTGCCGACCCAGTTCATCTGCCACGGCACAAAACTAGAAAAATATGCTAATACGTTCTCGCAATAAAGTTTTATCTCTCGAATAGTGAGTGCTATAAAATGTATACTAGGTTATAAAACTTAACCACGTTCTGGTCATTTAGTACATTGTAGTGACCCCCTCTCCCTCCACTCCCCGTTACTTTGTACCGTCTAACATTGTCGACGTGAAGTAGCTGAGGTTGGCGAATGTTGACAGTCAAATATGGCGTACTGGATGTTTAATTAACGCCATTATTTTGGTAACGTCTATTGGTGTCATTAGAGGCGGTGTCTGCATTGCAACCAACTTGGGCCGACACGGCCGGGGTACATGTCGCTACGACACCTAGGTATCAGATATTCTGTCGCCTTTCGTGCGGTGTGCTATTTCTAGGTGGTATATTAGTGGGGTACGTAACACCGCTGTAAAGTGAAATTTATGCTTTCGCGTGTGCTATGAGTAGCCGGTGGCCCATTGGAGAAGAAGACAGGAAGGCAACATATCCGCATGACAATAATGCGGATGACTATTAGCGTTGGCAGTCGTCAAAAGACCTGCATAGTAATGCCTCCAGTCTACTCACAAACTGCACGAAACGCGACTACGTAGCCATAGCTTGACTATATTGTACTTCGCCCGATGCTGAGCTACAAAACACAATATCTAAAAAGCCTCTCCCTAGAACTCCGCTTGTGCAAACACGTTATATACGAGTATTCAACTCGCGTTGGCCACGCAGCCGTACTAGGCGCGGACAGTCCTATTTATCGACACCCCAAGGGCAAGCAGAAATAAATTCGGAGCTGCCACAAGGTATGAGCGAGAGCGATTTAGATGTATACGAGGTTATTGCTGCCTGGCAAAAGGATCAAAAACACGTTTTTAAGATGGGTTTTTATAACTTGGTGTCATCGCGGTTAAAATGTAGATTATTTCCCCTTTTCTGTGCCTTCAAATTTAGTATACCGATAACAATACGATAACATTTAGTCAATAGTAATACAAATTAAAATCCCCGTTACAAAATGGCAGGGTTTATGAGGTACATTTGTCATATGTATGGCTAGTTAAATATATGTACAATATAAAAAACTGATTTAGGGCAGCGCCGTAGCAATTTTGGTGGACTTCATATTATACTTATAAACGAAAGTAACATACATTTTACTAGCTCGCGCCATACACGTGAGGTCTCGGGTTGAATTCTGGGTCGGACCTAATAAAAATGTTAATACAATTTGGTAATTTCTAATAACAGTCTGGGGTCAGCCAGCGGCGATACCACACCTCCTGTACATAGCGTCATATACATGTAGACTTCTATGTTCCCTGCTGCAGCGGCGGAACGGATAAAAAGATTATATATTTACAGTATCGTTAAATTCGGGTAGACAACGCAACTACATCAAAACGCGTTTTAACCAGTCGGGTTGCTTTATTTTTCATCAAGGCACATGCTTATAATTGAACGCTTTGTCAACCAAATATGAGAGACATCTAAACTAGATCTGAATCGCTATATCTCTTCACTTGTACTATTTTATGTCAACCAGAGCTAGACAACAAACCTAAATAAATATGAGACGCTAATACGAGGCTGGTTTATACGTGCTACAAACACAATTTTATAGCCAATCGTGGGTAATGGTAAGCACGTTCAACTACAGTCAATGGGATATCGGATTTGAGTGCCGGGCCAGTGTAAAAATGTTATTGGGATTTATTTTTAATATATAACATTAATAATAATCTTTAGGTTATTATGAAGAGTTTGTTTGTATATTTGAACGTGCTGATATCAGGAACTACCGGCCTGAATTGAAGAATTATTTTGTGTTGAATAGTGAATTTATCGAGGATGGCCATGGGATATATACCAGGACGCTACGACTAATAGAACTGCAGCTACGCGGGCGAAATCGTGCGGTAATGCATAAGTAAGCCTGAAGTCTGGAATTTGTCCGTGTTACGCCCTTGTGTCCTAGATAGAGTCTTAATCAGGCATCCTTACGTCTAATTTCTTTCCGGTTGTGTCGGACTGCCAGTCTATCGGAATAAGAGAATGACCTATAGGGTGAATATGTATATTTTTTAATCGTACTATATTAGCTTTCATAATCGGCTCACCTCCTTGAGTTGTAAAAATGGCCGCCTCAGCCTTATTCCACCCAGGATATTATTATTACAATAAAAAATATACATTTCCCCACAGTTCGGCTTATACACTAACATACTCAAGGCGTGCCTATTAGCTAAAACAGTTAAAATTTTTAAAACCATTCCTATTTTATCGCAGCAAAGCGAGAGCGAGTTGGATTAGTTACTCAGACGCTCCACAACTTAGCTCAAAGTGGAGTTGGTGTTTGAAATGTGAAAGAAATTCAGCCTTTATAAACCTTACCTATTTATAATATAAGGGGGCAAAAACGGACTACAGAGACCTCCTTCCCATTCCTACGATGGACCACCGGGTACACACGGTATGCACGAAACGCGATGAAGTTGCTATAACATTACAGCGACGTCATTGAGCAAGACTCGTATATGGTTAAAGAAGGACGCTGCATTCAATTATCGTCCGAAATTGCTCTTACAAACAACCAGTCCACTAAAATACCGAATATTCTATTCACTTTCACAAATTACGAGAACAAGTTCAATACTGACCCAAGGAAAAGCTCCAAAACGGAGAACTTTTGAAAGCTTCGTCCTGGGAAAATATTCGTCATCTGAAAAGCTGTCCGCAGAGCTTACACGCTGTGATTATTAACAAAAGCTCGGGGAGCTTTCATAAAACTCTCGATACAACTTTATCGCATTAACGCCCTCCATTTTTTTCCTCACCTCGTCCATAAAATGTCCGGGGCCGGAGTTTTTGACCGATACGGTGGATATTATTTTGGAACATGGAGGATAGTTTCGATTTTTCCTTTCTTTTTACTACTTGAGAGCCTACTGACGTGGAAGAGGCGGAGCGGGTGTGTAAGCGTCGTAACGTATGGCACTCCGTTCCTACTCCATTATGAAACTGGCGTGAAGATGTGTTGTTGTTGTACTATTTGAGAAACTTAGGGTACGTGGGTGATAAAAATACGAGGAATGTAATCTTACAGTATGGGGGCAAACGGCAAAACGGAGCCTTTTGACGACCAACAAAACAACGCCCGTAGTCATACGAATTAATGTCATGCAGTGATTCACAGACCGCTCGAAACACGATAGCATGAGGTACACAGGCATTTGTGTAGCAGATGACCCATTAGTGAAAAAGAGGAAACGAGGGCAATGTATCGACATAGTAATCATGCGGATGTCCGTAGGAGTAAGTAGTCGTAAAAAGGTTTAGATCACTCTTTTGCCATCCTAAAAATAGGCGTGACGCTCGCTGACGTAACGCACTTGCACCTTTTAACCGCCTGTACCGTAAGAATCAACCCGTCCTATCCGTTTCCAACCACCGCTGAGCTTTGCACAATGTGCCTGATAATGTAAAGTAACCGCATCCTTCAACATGCACTTGCGAGGAATTAATGATGCACCTCGTGCGGAGCGAGGATTATTACATTCACATACACAAAGACAAACGCAGAGAGTCTGCGAGCTCGTGTTTTGAGGAGGACCAGCGTCTAGTAGATGTATCATGCCGCATTGAATCCGAAGCGGGCTGCTTTTCTGACACGATAATGTCATAAAATTATAACTATTTTCGCGACTTTTCGTTGACCCATTGCAGGGAAGGTTACGCATCTGTCATTATACGAGTATGGGTCCGCGCATGTTTGGCCGTCCTCCTGTTACCTGCTATGGCCTGAACGGCACAAACTTTAAAGACAGTTAAATTCCTTATATGGATGCGAATGATAAACACGTATAATTATTATAAAATAAAATCCTCAAAAGCTATCTGTCTGCATGTGATAGATTTTCTCCAAACCTACTGGTTGGTCTTTCATGCAGTTCAGCCTGCTATACCAGAGGAAGGTTGTAGTGTATAAATTATTTGCGTGTGAAGCCGGGGCAGATCTCTAGTAGTACTAGTATAATATATTTGAAGCTGTCGTGTTTAGTGTTTTTAAATTTAACAATATTTATTTACTTCAGTAATTAAAAGTTTATATTTAGAGACCTCTGCGGTTAAAATATATTTTCATATTGTTTGATATAAGTTTAGAATCACTAAAAGAGAGCAAAGTGAAGCGCCCGCGGTGTTCTGAGCGCGGTGAAACTTCACAGAAGATTTTTACGATTTGAATATTTGTTTAATATTAAATCAGAGGTATTTTAAAGAACTAAGTATGATTCGCGGTTTCCATTCATTTTATTGGGGATAGTATTCTTTACTCCATATTGTGGAGAATGCAAGGCAGGTACATACGGATACGTTTCTCTCTGCCTACCCCATTAGAAAACTGATGAAAAGATATATTCTTGTTGTTGTTGTTGTCGTTCTATGGTTGTTTGGTACTGCGACGCCAATATTTAACTAACGGCAGATAACGATCGTTTTGGGTTGCTGAAGATAGGATTACACATAAGTTCCATAGGAAATATGTAAAAATTCCATCACCAGTGGCCATTAGATATACAAACGTAACGTTTTGTGTAAAAGATTATACACTAAAACTTTGGTGTTTATAACATTTTAGGACTGCCATAAGGTCTTGCATATAGCGTTACTGCCGAACTAAGGTCAACTGACATCAAAATTGTCTTGATTACATAATCTGCGCCAAGCAGCTGATGCAACAAGGACAGTGCCACACCGTATTTGATTGTACCGATGTTTATTGTCGTCGCTAGTCACCGACAATCACTTGCTAAGGGATTCTGACTGATCACCAGTCTCTCATCGTCATTATATTATTGCGTGGGTTAGTAACATAATTGTTGAAAATGTAGATCACACTTTTTTATTGTTATGGCACTACCACAAACAAAAAAAAATTACATCCGTGTCCTTTTAAAGTAATTTTTTTTTTCTATCGATGTCCTAATAAAGTCATAACTTATATTCACCCTACATAAAGAATATAAAATTTCTTGTCGCGTGACAATATGAAATTGGAGAGGGTATATTATTTTTATAATACAATGCCTTTTGTTATACTTCGCGATGATGATGATGATGATCATAATGGCTTTGAAGAATATTCATCACGTATGTACATGACTTTAATGAATATTCATCACGTATGTACATGACTTTAATGAATATTCATCACGTATGTACATGACTTTAATTATTGTGTGTTAAAATTATGTGTTTTAAGGATCCGTAATTCAAAAAGAAGCAAGAGGTAGTGTCATGCTGCTTTGCAGCGGGATTGGTCCTGCACGATCGTGGATGTACCTCTCGCTCACATGGTATAAAGCTGTCAAGCTTCGGTGCGGTTTGTGAGTAGCCGGAGGCCTATTGGGTGGGGGGAGGAGGAAAGTAGGGCAACATATATGAGTATGGAAACGCACATTTATGAGTATGGAATATTCATTTATCATCTTAATTTAGTTGGATAAATTAACAAACTGTTCCTAAAAAACCACAATAATATGCTAAGCACGATGAATGAGGAGGCAACGATGGATAAAAATAAAAACGTGTTCCAATAATCCACACCAGGATCGCAGAATCCGATAGGAGGATTTGCAGTGAGCGTTTCAGATAATGCGGATTTACTTGAGAATAAGATATCTGTTTCTCTTATGTTATGATTGCCGGATATTTTGTAAAAATTGAACGGTTATTTTCTTTAGTTTATGCAGTGCAAGTTGCATTGCAGGTAAATTGAGCTGGTTACCTAAATACGAGGAGGTTAAGAATATGGCGGGTGTTCCTTGTATTCCTCTTATAACAAAGAGGAGCCAAAAGAGCAAAAGGAGACAACATTAATTATACTTTAAAAGAAATGAGTCAAGATAGACAGGTAGATATGATCTATACGGACTTTGGAAAAGCATTTGACCGCGTGGATCAAATTATACTGCAAAAAAAGTTACATGCGCTTGGTATTAGAAGTGATCTCTATAGATGGATTTGCTCTTATATTCAGAATAGGCAATGGCCAGTGGTTATAGGTGGCGCTAAAAGTGATTATGTTTAAAGCAACCTCTGGAGTCCCATAAGGGTCAACATTGGGACCCTTGTTGCATAATGCATACCTTTATGATATACTAGGCTGTTTTAATACCACACGTTAACTGATGTATGCTGATGATAAAAAATTTACTATAGTATCAAATCTTTAATAGACTGTCAATATATACAAAATGATCTAAACAATCTGGCTCTATATTATGTTAAAAATCACATTAGCGTCAGCACTAGCAAATGTCAAAAAATATTTTTACTAGAAAACAAAAACCAATAAAATTGATTTACAAATTAACGTATTACTCACGGAAACAAATATAGTTCGGGACCTAGGTATTACTTTAGATTTCAAACTTTTAATGACCGAACACATTAACAGCATTTTAAATAGATTTTTCTGTAATATAAACTGCATTAAAACTCTATACTCAGCATATGTTAGGAGCATTGTCAACTATTGCGGTAGTATCTGGACGCTACCCTATAAAGTACATATAAACAGAATAGAGTCCACTCAGAAATGATTTCTTATGCTCCAAAGATTACACTACTTACGATACATATAATAATGTCTGTATGCACTTCAGAATGGAACCTCTAATCCTTAGGCGCAAACGAAACGATTTAATGTTACTCTATGGGTTGTTAAATAATGGCATTGACTGTTCGCGGCTGCATGGATCAATCTATTTCGAAGTACCTGGCTATCACACGAAAAGAGAGAGAGAGTTGTTTTACATCCCTAAAGCTAGCACAAATTACGGGAAGAACAGAATCGCATAACAGCATTATATAACAAGGAGTATGCAAGTGCTGACATATTTATTTCAAGTAAACAACGCTCTATTAAGGAAATAACAAAAATTAATGGTTTTCATAAAATAATTTAAATAATATAAACAAACACACATGCACACAAATACACACACTCATACAAGCACGATCACATATGCTTATAGCATTTCATACCGAATGTCGTATCCTCTTTTTCATATATATTAAATTATATTCTTTTTATGTAGTAATTATATGTTTGCTCATTGTGCCCATGATATATGTTTACTAGAATAAGATTTACTGTAATTCTGTTGGATTACCAATAAAAAAATAAAATAAAATGAATTTCATAAAAATATATTGAGTATACACAAAAATGATAATGTCCTCCAACCCTAATTTCATCTACATTCACATTCAACGTTGTATTGGACGGAAGAGCGCAGGATCTAATACTACCTACAACCTACACGGTCCATGATTTGGGCCAGGGATGAGTTTGGCGCCCATATCATTGCAAGGTCTCAATATTGGGGGCTCGACAGCTCCCCCGTGGCAGTAGGCGAGGCTGGGTCACGTTATAAGGGCCCTACCTATGGAGGTATCTTTTTGCCAATAGATCCTAGTTTACCTCATCTACCTAAGCCGGCTGAGAACTTCCATGAAGGTTTAGTGAGGTAGGCTTCTGTCACTTGGGAGTTCAGAATCGCCACACTGGGGTAAAAGCTTTCCTCACTTAAAAAAAAAATATCAACACAGTTTCATCAGTTGAAATGACCATAATTTAATTTCCAATCCGCCGTAATTGATTGAAGGTGCAAAGATGCATGTTATTCGAGTACACAGTACGGGTATAATTTAATAATTATAGTTGTCAAATTTTACTTAAATAATAATATTTGTATTGCATTATCATTACGTCTACCTCGGGCAACTATTGCAATTGGGTAGACACAACTACGAGGAGGAAACCGATAGAAGGATTCAGTTGGGTTGGGCAGCATTCCGACAGCTTCGTCACATTCTCACGTAGCCTATACCGCAGAGCTTGAAGACAGAAGTATTCAACCAGTGCGTTCTCCTCGTGATGACCTAAGGGTCCGAAATATGCCCTCTGAATATAGGACTGTTCCGCAGATTTGCGGTAGCTTAACGGGCTATTGAACGTGCTATGTTGGGTGTTTCTCTATTCGGAAGAATTCGTAATTAAGTCATAAGGCAGATAACTAAAGTATCTGAAATCATGCGACGAATAAGTTCGCTGAAGTTGCAATGTGCTGGTGACACACTCAGAAGAACTGACTGCAGATGGGCCAGTAAGGTTCTGGAGTGGAGGCCGCGTTTAGGAAAACGAAGTGTTGGTCGACCGTTCAACAGGTGGTAAGACGAACTCCTTGCAGTGGCCGGCCTGGAACGGACGCGAGTTGCTACTGAACGCTAAGACGACCGATATCCTGCTAGATATCGGTCGTCTTGGCGTTCATTGAAAGAGCCCCATATTCAGCAGTGGACCGATTAGGGCTGATAATGATGATTATCATTACATTATTAAGAAATAATGCATTTCTGAAAATATTGTGAGAATGATATATGATTCAGTTGAAGATTTTTCAAAGAAGAAAATGAAATAATGATACACACACTACCAGGCTGATTGATAACCGGGCGAAACAACAAACTTAAAAAAGACACATAAACAAAATTTATTACATTATATTCTATCGTTTTTTCGAAAATAGGACGCCAATTTTGAATAATTGGGTGAATTAATGGGTAAATTTATTCGAACTGATAGGATTTGCGTGAGGGGACCTAGAACTTTCTCAACAATTTTCTCAACAATGGAAAGAAACGAAATTCGTGTGGTGATAAGCAAGACAGTATTTTAGGTGATACTGCTCCTGCATTGAGTACAATTGACACCTGGGCAACTGATTTTAAACGTGGGAGACAACTGCGAAGACGCCAACAGGTCTGGCCGTCCAAATAAATTCACGAATCCGGACATGATCAAAAACGTTCAAAAATATTGGTTTGAATGACCGGCGCTTAAAGTTGCGGCAGATAGCAGAGATGGTAAACATTTCCATTGAACGCGTTTTTAACATCTTACACCAATATTTGCGAATGAAGAAAAAGGTTTGCGCGCGATGGGTGCCGCGTTTGCTCACTGTTAACCAAAAGCAACGACAAATTTTCGTCGGAGTATTTGGCGCTGTTTAAGCATGACAATAACGTGTTTTTGCGGCTTTATGTGACAGCAGATGAATAACGGAGACATCTTTATACTCCTGAAATAAAAGAACAATCTAAGTAGAAGACTGAAAGCGGAAAACCTGCGCCGATGAAAGCAAAAACTGTTCTGTCGGCTGGCAAAGTAGTAGCAACTTTTTTTGGGATGCTCTAAGGATTATTTTAGCGGATTATTTGTAACGAGAAAAACAATAAATGGAGAGTATTATATAAACTTGCAGCAAAAATTTTGTGAAGAAATTCGATTGAAACGGTCCCATGTAGCCAAAAAGGAGGTTTTATTCCTCAGCAACAACGCAACTGTGCACTCGTCAAGAGTTGCAGTTGGCAAACTCTATGAATTAAGGTCCGAATTGTTATTGCCGCGAATATGGCCGTGCGACTATCACTTATTTCCGAATCTCAAGAAATGGCTTGGTGGCCGAAGATGTTCATCAACTGATGAAGTTGTTGTCGCCGTAGACTAGTATTTTGAGGGGTTAGAGAAAACATTTTAACAAACTGGCGTAACGGCATTGGAGAAGCGCTGGACTAAATTCATCGAGGTAGAAGGAAACTACGTTGAAAATATAATTGTTTTAAATAGATTATCAAAGTTTTTCTTTGTCGTTTCAAATACTTATCAAACACCCATCGTGCAACACGCATATGTGTGTTCATTAATGTAATACACGTTTCATAATGGAAGCGTCAACTGTCTGCTGCGGGCCCATCAGCCGTAGGAGGGAAGGGCAATGCACCTGCATTACAAATATGCGAATATTTGTGGGCGTCGGTTGTCCTCAATTGGAGCATCTAAAGATTAAGGCTTACCGCTTGGTTTTTCTAGGAAAATGAAGCAGTGACATTACCTTTTACTGTTATGTCAATCATGATCAGATTGAATCAATTCAGTAATGTTTCGTTTCGCGGTAATACATTAGCAAACAATAAAACCAAACTCGTCAAAAAATAAACCAAACCAAGCAAAATAATCAAGAAACACCGGCGGTGCCATTTGCATAATCGACAGATCGCATGCCCCTAATTGGTTCTATGGAGAATCCATTGTTCAGGGGGGTTCCCCCCTCGTGCTAATTCTGGCTGCAGGTTTTTTCCCTGTGCGATTAGATTTATTGATGTCATTTCCGTTTATTTGGCTTCCAATCAGCGCTGGAGAGCTAAGCGACAATGTATCGAAGTGGATCAGTCTTTTTACTTTGTAGCGTATGTTTAGCTTTAATTTCGATTGTCCGAATCGATGTTTCAAAGTCGTTATATTAGCTATCGACCGTTGATCAATTAATTGTCGATGATATAGGTGATGTAAAGAAGTATTTTGGGAGTATATTTTTTTCTGTTGTCGATATTTTTTTATATCGACAAAATCGATTCGTATAGGTGCGTTTATAGTTGGAATCTATATGATTTGTATAGGGGGCAAATATGAAATCCGAGCCTTTTGAAGACCACTACTATACGCCCATAGATACTTTTTTGTTGAGGCGGGGAAACGCATTTACGCGCCTTTACGGGCCCTGGGTGGAGTCCAGTGGTGTGTGGAGCTCGCGACAACCTCACCACCTCTGGCTACTGGGCCCTACCGCCTTGAGAAGGCCACGGACCACGGTGGGGCGCCCAGAGATGTCTACATTAATGTCATACCGATACGCTGCGCTCCTTTTTTCCTCCCTCCAATCGGCCTGGGCAAGAAATTGCCAATTTGAAAATAAAGAAATCCATTTTATTGCCATTCAACTTTTCAGAACGTGGAGGAGGCAGGGCGTATGTAAGGATAATGATATATCGCATTCCGTCTTCTCTGGCTACCCCATTTGGGAGCTGGCGTGGAGATGTGCTGTTGTTGTTATTATTCAACTTTTCATGATAAAATTATGTTGAACCAGATTATGAACTATATCTGTGTCAAGCTTCATCCAAGCTTCAATTCAAGTTTTGCTCTTTTTTCTGACCTGAACTTATAATGCCGTGGAAGCGAAAAGAAATCCAAAACCCAATACAGCTTCATTGGATTGCTATAAATGCTTCTGACGAGTCTAGGCTTGGGGTTGAAAAGAACAGAACCTAACATTTTCCCGCAAATAGGAGAGATGCATCCCAATATGAGAAAGTTTATGATAACTTATTTATAATAGGCCTCAGCGCAGACATGGAGAGGATCACGACCTGGAGGATCCAAATAGTTTTTGCGTGAAAGAGTCACAAAGAGACAAACCCAACTCGCATTTGGAACAGGCGCATGCGCGGACTATAGTAGGAACAGGCGCATGCGCGGACTATAGTAGGAACAGGCGCATGCGCGGACTATAGTAGGAACAGGCGCATGCGCGGACTATAGTAGGATACGATCCACAATTTCGAATTAACTAGCTTTGCAAATGGTTTCATGTTAATTCTTTCTCCAGTCCTATAAGTTTAAAATTGCTTTTTATCTCGTGTTCTTAATAAATATCATATCATCTCCCGGCACTGCATTTATATTCCACACGCGGCGCGGACTCTGGGTGTTATTAAAAATACTTTTTTTATTCGGTCACGTCTAAGACTTTTGATTGAATATAAA
>JAFELO010000122.1:173174-186573 GCA_017140195.1 Eumaeus atala
TGTTGTAATAGAAAAAGTTTTGATTTGAATATTTCAATATATTATGAAGAGAATGTTTAAAGTAGAAGGCTTATTTTTAGAGTTGTATATTTTTGACGTGTTTTGGGGAAATTGAAAGAGTTTTTCACCCGCACTCCGACACCAAAAGCCGACAGATAAACGAAAAGAATTATCATTTCCGCCAACTGATGACAACATGACATGATAATGACTGGTGTCAGATGCCAGTTGTGACAATGGTGGAGGTCTGGGTAAACTCTATTGCTTTTTATTTTTATGGTGTTAGGAGTCACTCACAAGTAACACAAAGTCATATTTTAGGGACAATTTCAATAAGTCTAATTTAATGTAATTTATCTCAGTTTATTTGGTTATTTAACGGATATTTATATAATAATAATAAGTATATAAGTGACAGCGCTGTCACAAGTGCACTCAATTATCTTATTAATTCACGTCATTTTAGCAAGAGGTAGTGGCATGCTACATTGCAGTGGAATAGGGCCGCCACATCCGGGGAGGTACGTCTCGCTCACATAGCGCCGGCGTAAAGTCTTCAGTTTCGCGTTTAGTGTGGTTGGCCCATTGGAGAGGGAAGGAAGACAACGCATCGGCATTGTAATTATGTGGATGTTCATGGGCGTCGGTAGTCGTAGAAAGGCTTCGATTCCTCGTTTGCCCCCTCTTCTATAAAAAAGCTCCTATTCGATGGGAGCGTCCAGACTAGTGAGAAATCAGGTGCAAGACCGCCAGCTTTACATACGCTCCAAGGCACGTGGTTGTAACACCGGCGACTTCCTGGCTCTGGAATGGAACCCGGGCGATCACGATTTTCGATTGACCAACCTTACCAAAAGCCCATGAGGCAGTTAAAACTGCTTTAACAATAAACTAATATTATTTCTGTATTTTAGTTAGTGTGCCTCTACATTGACTAAAATACAGAAATCATATTTGGCTTAAACGAAATACGATTGTTAAGATAATGGAAGTACAGAATCGTAAATGAGGTTTTAAGAAGGGTATGTACGGAGAGGGGGCTTTGGGCTGGAGGGGGGTTAAACAATCAAATCACTCGTCTGAAATTAAGTAATTATTGAAGTCAGTGAGCGCAAAAATATAAAGGAGTTGTACAGGAGTTGGAAGTTGAAATTGCTGTAGGAATTACCACTTGCCTTAGACTAGTAGAGCGCCCGGCTTCGCATGGATAGTGTATGTACCTTTTCGAGTTTACACTTCAATGTCAGAATATTTAGGGTCAAGAATATAATTGGTAAGATTGTGCTAATCACGCTCAGCATAGACGCCGCACTCCTGTCGCTTACGTCTTTTTTAACCCCCGATTCAAAAAAGGAGGTTTTATGCATTTTTAGCGTGTGTGCATGCTGTCCTTGTAGCGATCACTTCAGAATAATGGTCATTGTTGTGGAGCAAATATCAGTCGCGTGTTGGTGCCGATCTACGGGAAACTGTCTCTCTTACGACGCCAAATATATTCTTTAAAAAAAGTAGGTAAATGAAAATATAATTTCACATACAATTCTCGCAGGCGCTCGCAGGGTTTCATAAGTTCACACTGGAAGCTGCTCAGCATTTTTTTTGTATAATAGGGCAAACGAGGCAGCGGAGCCGTGTTATGACTACCGTCACCCATAAATATCGGCATAATTGCTACGCACATGTGTTGTCGTCCATTTTCTATTCCAACATAGGGCCGTTTCATTTTAATAACATTCTAAACTCGCTTGACTCTCGTGGGTAGGTAGAGAAGTGATAAATAGTAGGGGACGCTATACCCCTGCCTTGTCATATAAATTGAATCGAAACAATTAAAATAGAATTAGTTAAAGGAAGCGAGTAATTGTATTCGTAACTTAAGAGCGTCCTGGTAAGAGTCATTGCACCATTGCATAGGAAGTAGGTTACGTGCGGCTGTATATTTGACCGTTGAAAATATAATCAGCGCTAAATCTTCTCTAACAATCTACCCTCCAATAGACCACAACTCGTAACCTAACGAAACGTGATGGCATGGCTGTCACTTTAAGGCATTCACTCCTTGTCGTTGCCGTACGTGAGTGGCCCAGATTACTGTGCCGCGCAGCAATGACGGACCTTGAGTCTGGAGATAGACTGACCATAGAGCCCGTGGCGTGGCTTACTAGTTCGTGTCGATCGAGTTAAGCAACACTTTGCATCGAGGATACGGTGATACTTATGCATATCTTTGATCTTTTCAATGCCAATCACATACAGAACTTGTGTTGTGTTCGCCAATTTTACTACATGAATTTTGGCGCAATTGGCACTATATCACGAGTTATATCACTAGTTATATCACTAGTTATATCACTAGTTATATCACTAGTTATATCACTAGTTATATCACTAGTTATATCACAATATGGATGGCGGCAGTCTTCGTCAAGATAATGATGACTGTGAGAGTCTTGATGATGATGATGACGGAAATCTTGATCGAGATAATGACGATGATGAGAGCCTTGATGATGGAGAGCTTTTAGATTCTGTTAATGATGATAAAAACACAAATAACTCAATTCAGTTGAAAATAAACGTCGATAGATCACGTTTCATTGTGGGCAGTTTTGTTCGCTAACTCCACAACAGAACTTGCTTCGTTAACCGTTCAGTTAACTTGAACAGCTCAGGTAAAAGTTATTTTTACAGTCAGCAACTGAACTGGAAGTTCTACTTGTATTACAACCATCAGACGTCCATACAACGAACAGTTTAATGAAGGTGAGGGAAATTGTACTGAATCTATGACTTCTTTAATAGTTTACTAGCAGTCTGTCCCGGCTTTGCACGGGTGTTGTTTGTATACAATCGGTTTGGACGGGTGTTGTGCGAAGCCGGGATGTAGTTTGTAATCATAGATTTACAAAAGTATTAAAATTATAAATTTTATTTTGGCCCTCGTAAATAAATATAAAATACGAAAACATTTAATTTTTGACAGAAAAATATACTACACACGGATCAGCTAGTTGTCAACAATATCTGCCCATATATGGATTTACTGTGACACGTTTTTCAAAACATTTGCATTGACGCAGATGATCTAAGTATAAGAGATTAGTAAATGTATTATACGCTATTGTTATCTGAGAAAATGTATTTTGTTCCAAATTGGACCAGCGGTTTCAGAGCCATATTCAATGCAAACAAGCAAACAAACAATCAAATATTTTATCTTTACAATATTAGTGTAGAAGATGGCGGACGCAGTTTTAATGACTGTAAACATCAGCTTAAGTATCCAAAAATCTTTTTGTCTTTTTGCTCTCATCTCTCTCGCCCATGAATCACATGAAAATTTTAAACATGTCAGCAGAGCCGTCACTTTGTGGCTATCAATACCTCCCTGGTGCCGGCTCAGTTAGACTGTTATGCAGCGTGGCGGTACCTTAATATTGCACAAACATTTATTTAATTCATTTGATATTTTTGTGACCTGTGGTGAATATGAGATAGAGTGTGATTGCGGTTCGCACGCGAATCTGTCCGGCAGTCATGGCGGACTGATTCGCGTCAGTCGAATCCATAATGTAGATTAAATATGGCATTAGCCAGTGATATAGAATGGTCGATGAAGAGATGTATCTTATAGCGTAAGGGTGCAAACGATCTATAGGAGTGTTTTAACGACTACCGAAACCCTTAGACATCCACATATGGGCGTGTTTAGGCACTTCTTTCCTTCTTCAATGGGCCAACGGATACTCACAAACCTCATGAAACGCGACAGCATATCTGTGACTTTACATCAGTGTCATCCAAGCCGGAGGTACTTCGCGCTGTTACCGGCCCGGCTGCGCTACAATGCACTACGGCACCTCATAGAATTGCATATTCATGATCGTGCGGTGTCCAACACTTTATCAACTGCACCTTCACAAACATTTGCAGCCATAACCATTACTTAACCAGAAACTTCGGGAAAACACGAACAATTGTTGTATATCAAAATGCACGTGGAATAAACATTAATTGTGTTCCTATTGTTACAGGTAATAAGGTTTAAAATACCATATGAATTATCGTCTGCAGCAAGATAAGTATCAACTTGGTCGCAAATCACCTGAACATATATGAAAATATACACCTTATGTCGTTTCATTAAGGTTCACATTTGCATAAATTAGAAATTACTCACACCTATTGTGAAATATTCAAAAGTATTAAGTGAGCGGTTTGTAAAAATGAACCGTATTAGTTTGAAATAGGGTAGGTTTTGTATAATGCCTTTGATAAATATTCTTAATAGGTGTGATTTTTTGTACGAATATTGCATTTAGGAGTGCAAAGTTACTAGTGCAATTTGCATTCATGATGTATCGTGGCGTTTATTGTGCAATAAAAGTGAGTGGGCTCTTTAGAAACACTTTTTTATGTAAAAAAATGCGGAGTGCCGCAGGGAGCTATTAAAGGACCGTAAGGTTTTTCATGACTCACATTTAAAACCCTTTTTATTGTTTTATTGGTGATTATATATATATATATATATATATATATATATAGACGAGCCAACTGCGCATGTACATACTATAGTGCACAAGTGAGTGCGCAGGCACAAGTGCGGAGTGCACTTGTTCCATCACACTCTTATTCCGATGAAACGTCAGTCCGCCACGCCCAGAAGGAAAGCATGTGTAGGACCGACGGCTTTTCGAAACACGAGAGTAACTCCGCTAACTTCTGGACTTCAGACTGTTATTAGAAATTGAAAAATGTCAATAACATTTTGCTCCAACCCAGGAATCTGGCGACTGTGGTTACCACTAGACCACAGTCTGATTTTCAATAATTAAATTAATACCTCTACACACCTTCAGTAAAGAGAAAGTCATTAAAATAAACTTAATATTCTTTTGTTTTTATCGTATATTACAAAAAAATAATTACAAAATATCTTTTTGGTGGTTGTATCTATTATTTTTCAACGTGATAAAGTGTAATAAAACGCAAAATCTAGCTGCATGCACGAATAAGTATGATAATAACGTTCTAAGTAATAGTAATGTTCCGAATGGATGGAGCCTGAAAGCGAGAGAGCGTGATGTGGGCTGCAATGCAGCATGAGCCTGTAGATAAGAGCCGATAGTAAAATGCAGGAAGTAGTTAAAGGCATGTTAAATAGTAAACTTGACATCATCCGATAAGGCTTAATCTGTTGGTTAATAAAAAAGTTGGGAGTTAATTAACGAAACGCGCCGCGATCTGATAACGGTGAGGGATTACTTAAGTTTGAATTAACTGTCCCGTTACGAGATTGTGTTGCAACGTTAAATTTATTTCCGTTTACAATGGTTTTAATTTAAAACTTGGGCGAGCAAGAGGTAATTCCCTTGCTGCCGAATTGGGCCGGCATGGAGATCCGTCGCTCACATGATGCCGCCCTAAAATGACAGCAGTGTGTAAGTTTCCGGTAGCCCATTGCGGTAAAAGGGCGGGGTAGATTAACTTCGGTAGTCAGGCTCGTTCGCCATTAAAAAAAACTACCAAACGTATTTGGATAAAAGTTGCTACTTAAGGAGGTAGATATATCTTAATGAGCTAAGTTTGTTTAGCCGGTTCCTCTCAGGTCAGATTTAGGGTTGAACCGGTGGTAGTGAAGTAATAACGTTCAAAAGGGGATTTGTTCAATCTTATTGTGATTAAATATTTTTATTTTATTTTTTTGTCAAATATGATGTGATACCTAATTATGGAGCCGTGTTGTCTCAAGGGACACCGAAAACTCACCCTCATCACGAAACACATGACAGCAAATTCAGAGGTAACGAACGGTGACCCGGGAGGTACCTCTCACTGTCGTACCTACCCTCATGCGATAGCTTCACTGTCGCGTTTAGTGCGATTTGTATGTAGGCGATGCCCCATTAGAGGAAAGGAGGACAAAACGTTTGCATAATACTTGTGCGGATGTTTATGGACGCCGGTAGTTATCAAAGGGCTCCCGGATATTGGTCGCCCCTATAATATAAAAAAGCATAGCCATGAGCAACCCTTGGAGTGCTCATAGCTATGCTATAGGTAGTACTGGTCATTGAAGCGGGGCCAGTCATTCCTGAGATTAGCGCGTTTAAACAAACGAAGAAGTTTTTAGATATATGTTATTAGTATATACTCATCATACAGTTCTCAGTAATTCCATAACAGGTCTAATCGATAGATTTTACAGCACTGATAAGTAAAACGTTATATTGCAATAGGATTATGGAAAATAACACCAATATAACACCCCCGTGTCTTGCTGGTTGTGGACACTGGAAAGTCCTTTGGGAACGGAATAAACTGAATAGATAAGCTATCGGTAGAGTATAACGGCTTCATATAAGGTGATCGTTTGCAATAAAAAAATAGATGCAAAAAGTCTGATCTTAATTGTAACTAATGAGTGCTGCTAAAATAACCACTCTTTAAATTAAATAATGTTAAGTCCGTCTGATCTATACTAATATTATACAAAGGAAATATATTATTGATCGGTACACCGCCTTCAAAATGCTCAGTAATAAGATAGCCCGTACTATAGGTACCAATCACCCCTCGTATGCCGTAGTGTACACCGCGCGAATTTCGTTTCTTTCCATTCTGGAGAAAATTAATGACAGAGAAAGTTCTTCTCTCACACAAATTCTATCAGTTCGAATAAATTCAAATTTGCCGTTCTATTTCAAAAGAGACGATAGAATATAATGTAATAAATTTTGTTTGTCTATCTTTTTTTTAAGTTCGTCGTTTCGGCCAGTAATCAATCTCTACAAAAATATTTTGGATGTCCGCAATAAATGTGACAGCTGATAATAGTAGCTGTTACTTGCAGTTAAAGAAAATATTCGTGGCTAAAATAGATGTTTGACTATCACATTCATAATCTGTATACGTGTTAGATAGGAAGTAAAACTAGCTACTACTAGTGCAATCTGTTTGTCCAATAATAGGTAAGTACTCGTAATTGCTAGCTGGAATCAATTTTCGTCAATAACTAGCACCACACCGCAGTTTCACCTGCGTATCTTCGCTCCTACTAGGCGTATATAGCCATAGCCTTCCTCGATAAATTGACTAACCAAAACGCAAAAATATTTTTTTCAATTCGGACCAATAGTTCTCGAGATTATGATTACATACAAATTCTTAAGCTTTATATTATTAGTATATATTATTAGTATAAATTTGCTGATCATATTTTTTCTGTCCTCCCATGCTAAGTCTAATCTACCAGTAAAACGTTATATTGAAAATATGATTATGCTAAATAACACTAATATCTAGTGGCTTGCTAGTTGAGGACAGTCCATTGGGCATGTGATACGATGTGCTAACAGTGGCTGCACACAAAATGATCATTTGTAATTAAAACAAATGGATTCAAATGGTCTAATCGTAATTGTAACTGATTTGTATTATAAAATGGCCCAACTGTAAAGTGAAAAACATTAAATCCAGCTTATGAAATAAATGTAAGTATCCAGTATCACGAGCGTTACGTTAACGCAAAATTTTTTTATCCGTAAAATCGTTAGCAGGGAAAATAAAAATATACATACGCTTGAAAAATATAACTCTCCTTTTAGTGCAGTCGGGTAGAAACTCAGAAACAACAATTATATGATAAGAGATAACGAACGCGATACGTCAAGATAACGAATTAGGTTAACGGGAGTTGTAGACATTTGTATTTTTACGACTCTGTTGCCTTATGTTTTTGCTCCGATGCCTCTGAATTAAAGTTACTCGAGTATCTTGTGGAAACGAGAGACCCATTCCAATGTATTGCAGCAGTTATGCTACAAAACCAAGCGGATAGCCAAGTACCAGGAAAACATAGATAATTAGCAGATATTTTAATTTATTCAACCAATACAGCTTTACGACACCTTAGGTTTGGTCATTGTCTATTATATTGGCTAGCGTATCGCAGTAAATCTGACTATGTCTGCTCTGTAGTCTATGTTCAACAAATAATGAGGTCTCGGGTTTGAGATTATCAAGCTGTCGCGACAGACGTTGATATTTCGTAAACTGAACTTGTTGTTATGATAACGGGGCCGAAGATAAAATTTATTATTTTTGTAAATGAATTAATTTTTGCCACATTTTGTGGAACTGTCCCCGCAAAGCCGTGGCGGACTGCTTAAGTGTAATTCTCACATACATACTCCCCAGTTGGTACCATTATTTTTGATGTTGTGTTGGAAAAAGCGCCCTAATGCAACAAGCTCTCAAAGATTAATTGTTAAAAGTTCCAAAGCGGTCCCAATCAGTAGCGACGAACATCAATTACGAGAGGGACGGAACGTTTAAGTGATTTCAAATAAAATGAAAGGAAACTTGGAGGAAAGCGCTGGGCGCTCGGTACTATTTAGCGGCCGCCTTCACACCGTACCGTATAAAGGGATTTAAATATTAAAATTCAATCGCCTCTATGGTGTAACGGTGCGATTGTCGCCTGTTAAGGCCGTCAGCCGCGTGGGGTCCTGGGTTTGATCCCCAGGTCGGGCAACTGTTATTACAAATTTTTCCTCATATATACAGCTCAGAATAAAGCACGCATTACTTTGCCCGGGATTGGAATGTGCCCGAAGTGGGTATGGGCTTGCCACCTATGACGTTATGGGCCTCAGTACCTTAGCTAAGCGTAAGTGTTCTAGTATATCTACTTACGAGTTATGGATGTACTAGCTCACCTCTGCCTACCTCTTCGGGGCATGAAGGTACTTTTTTTCTAATATTCAAGTTTTATATGGGTAGTATCCGATGTTTCTCTGTTCTACAGAATTCGTAATGAAGTCATTCGTAATAAGCTCGCTGAAGTGGCGTTGGTCAGGTCGCACACTCTGAAGAACCGATGGCAGATGGGCAGTAATGTTTTGGAGTGGCGGCCGCGCTTAAGTGGGAAGACGATCTCCGTGCATTAGCCTGTAGTGAATGCGAGTAGCAGGAAATCAGTCGTTTTGGCGTTCTTTAAGTGAGGCCTATGTTCAGTAGTGGATCGATAAGGGCTGATAATTATGATTATGATGATATGATATGATACATTACACTTCAAATGTTATATTCTATTTAATCAGGTTAAATATTTCTCAAATTTCTTTTCCTATCTGCCCACCCATTGCAAGTTTGTAAGCTTGTAAGAAGAAGCAGTTGCTATAAAGGTACTGCTACATCGGACTGCTTAAATAAATAAATAAATCGCAATTCAATGCGTAAAAATAATTTTATTGAGTCCACTTTAAGACATTCAACCAAAATTAATAGCATACCATGTCGAGCTGGCATTTGGTTAGCGTGCGATGCATTGTAGACGAATCGAATTAGCCTACTGAAGTATAGTACTTTATGGAATTAATTTAACTCTAATAATATAAATAACAACACAACTCCACGCCAATTCCCTGGGGTAGGTAGAGAGGGGAATTTTCTTGCAACACCAAAACCCGTATCGGTGTTAGCGTGGGCCGGCGGAGACAAAGCATAAAGAAAGGAGGAACTTGGCATCGTTTTTGAAACTTTTTGATTTTTTTCCGCTCGACGGCTGAGGTATTTTAAAGTTCGTCAGAGAGTTATCATACGGCTTTTATTTGCGTCTTCTGCCGCCGACTCGGATTTATGTCCAAACTTTGATGCTCACTTTTTTGGTTTGGTTGACGGTTTTTGGCAGACCGCGCTGGGGTTTCCTGTGACTAATAATTTCTAGGAAGTGCATAAAAATGCGACAGTTTGTATATACAATATGTGCCATAGGCGTATGCAGTGGTTTTTAAGACACTCAACGAAACCGCAGAGCGTAGTCCGTACTCGATTCTGGTTTCAAATATGTAAAAAACAAATACCTAAATTTTACCTCATTTATCTCAGGAGTGCTTACTGTACATTATTTAGTTACACTTTATTTTGCCGACGCGGGGTAACGCATTTACGCGCTGGCCCTGGGTGGGTTCCAGTGGTGTGTGGGGCTCGCAACACATCGTATTGCCGAACAGCCATAAAAACCACCGCGTGTGCCATCAGAGCCGCCCTGAGTGAGGTGCCCCACAATAAATCATCAGAACATCTCTACGGCTAGGGGGGAGCTCCCTAATGGCGCGACGCCACCTCCACAGATGAAGTTGTCCCGCACCACAGGTCAACCGGATCAACCTTGGGACAGTGCAATGGGGTGAGGTTTCCATCCTTGCCCCTTGCCGTGCTCAAAAACGACGCCTCCTTTTGCTCTTTTGTCTCCTCTTCTGCTATTAAGTTCCCTCTTCTTATAAGTGAGATACAAAGAGCACCTGCTTCCTCTGTTCAATTGGCTTCGCCCAAGGCGTCTGGGTTCACCCCAGGCTACTGAGTCCGACCGCCACGACAAAACCTGAACTGTGGTGTAGGGTATACGGTTGAATCTAGACCAGACAACCGCTACTATCTAGTATAGACGATGCGCTATTTGGTCTCGCGAGTTTCTACCGCTTTCGAGCGGTGCACATTTTTTTCTGAAAATAATGACACTAAATTCAGTGAAGTTCTCTCTGTGCATGGGAATATTTCCATTTACTGTAGTCCTATTGATTACTCAAAACCAAAACCTACCGTTGAATCCTAAAAAGTATGCAATCTCTTACAATTCACGTTGTGTATGTTGAGCTTTTATTCAATAACGATTGAACGGGTTTCGCTCGAGGGAATAGAGAGTGCTGTGCTCGTGTCTGTGGATGCAGGTGTGCATTATTATATACTATGTCCTTTAATTTGGTGGTTAATTATCAGTTCCCTCTAGTCCAGTCATTCCCTGGGAGGCATAGCATGACTTAATGGGGAAAGAACTTAAATAACAAGGATGAAATTGGCTTAAACGAATCAAAAAAGGGCGTCTTCTAAAGTAGTCCTAGACATTCGAGGCGGTTCTATATTACAATAATTTCGGAAGATCTAATACCATGCTGCATGGGTGGTGTAGTGCCATGCATAGTGCATGTCAATAAATCCTCCTGTGCAGCGGAATTGGGCCGGCACGACCGGGGAGGTACCTCTCGCACACATAATACCGCCGTAAAGCGTCATCTTCAGTGTCACGTTTCGTGCGGTTTGTGAGTAGCCGGTGGCCTACTCACAAACCGCATTAGGACACCCATTGGGGTGGGAGGGTGAAGGAGGGCAACGTAATTATGTGGATCGGCATAGTAATTTTGTGGATGTTCATGGGCGTCGGTAGTTAAAAAAAGGTTTGGCTCCGTTTACTCGTTTGTCCCCCTATACTATAAAAAAAACTTAATTGGGTGATCCAAGTGTATATCACGCATAGATGTTTGCTGGTGGGAGGGAGTCGCGTGCGCGCGCGCAGCCTCCCAGTCCGTTGGGGGGGCGGGAGTAGGAGGTCAACGCATCGGCATAGTAATTATGTTGTTCATGGGCGTCGGAAGTCGTAAAAAGGTTCCGATTTCCCGTTTGCACCCCTATTCTATAAAAAAAACCTGAAGAATTTTTGTTTCTTTGTTTGTTTGAAAAAAATATTCTTGTTTGTAATAGCTATATTCATAAGAAAGGTTCTGCCATGACGGTACCTATAGGACCGGAGCGTACTGGGCGAAACCGTAGGGCGCTGTTACTTTGTTACGCTGGCAACTAACAGACAAATATTCCAACAATTCTCTAACCTGCGAAGTTATTTATTGCGAGTTCAATAATGTACTTTGACTGGGACAGACAATGGCTCCTGCAGGATTGTCCGCACTCGCTCTGGTTCACTTTAGATTGATTTAATTTACATTAAAAATGTCGGAATAACTTTCCTGTTGGCTTTTGTGAAGAATTCGTTACTGGGAATTGCTTTATAAGGCAACTGGCGCCCCGGCTTCGTGCGATCTCTAAATTTATTGTCAATATATTCAAAATTAAAAAAATATGTTCGCCGTATAATACCCGATGGAAACTAGCGTTATGATGATATACCTTCGACACGGTAACTGTACGGGTGATTACCGGCCGCCTGTATATAGGTGATTACCGGCCGCCTGTATATATTACCGGCCGCCTGTATATATTACCGGCCGCCTGTATATATTACCGGCCGCCTGTATATATTACCGGCCGCCTGTATATATTACCGGCCGCCTGTATAGGTAATCGTATAGCAAAATCTCAAAAGTCAACTAAATCAAACTTTCCAATTTTCGTTTATATTCGTAATCGGAATCAATTACTGATTTCGTATGATGTCTTGAAGATCACTGAATATTCCTAGTGAGTAATCAAATGTATTGAACATTCTCACTACACTGCGATGGATCACCGGATTCACATGAACCGCACGAAATGCGACAGCACAGCTGTCCCAAGAACTACGCATCTATACACCCCATGCGCAATGTCTACAGACGTCGGTAGCTCACCTAAACGCTCTTACTTCTCACTAAAGAATATTTGCATTTTTCAAACCCATGTTAAATGTAAAACAAACACCAGATCTATACGAACATTATAGAGCAGAAGTGTTTGTTTGCTTGACCCGGCTTATCTCTGAAACGACTTGTTCGTTCAGCTAAATTCTTTAATAGTTCATTTACCGAGGAAGCTTATAAACTATATACCACCGCGCTGTGACAGATAGAAGTGGAGTGTTTCGCGAGTGAAACCGCAAGGCGCAGCTATACAGACAATACATAATGATATAATGTCGGCCTAGCCGATTTTCGGCCACCATAGCCCATAGAGGCTAACCAACTACGCAGGACATATAACAAGAGCACTCCTCGTACACTCCTTCTCCTATTCCGATGGGACGGCGCGACCGGAGAGAAATCAGACGCAGGATCGACGGCGCTCTCCGAGGCACGGGGGTGTCACACCACTAACTTTCTATCTCCGAACTGTTATTAAAAATTGAAAAATAAAAGACCATGAGACAGACACCACAAACAAACACGATACATGTAGAATCTTCAAAAGTCGCACATTCTTGGTTTCTTTCATCCATTAACAACAAAACTAAACTTTCATCTGCTGCACTATCGAGCTAAGAAACGCAGACATCATACATAATTATCATCAATCCTTTCCCACTATTTGGACGAGTGCCAAGACGGTTGATCTCCTAAACCTCTTACGAATATGTCAACCGCTCGTGTCTCACGGAGTACAGTTGCAGACCACACGTCACCTCCCCCTCGTCCTCCCCCCCTGGCCACAGTGATTTATGTCCCATCCCCCCCTCAGCCCCAAAAAACATGGGTCAAGTGAAAAGCGATCGTATGCAAGAACGTAAAAAAATGCTAAGTTTAATTTGCAATAATTTTACATTTTTACAGCGTCAGGCAGCAAATGAGCAGTCGGAGACATCGTGATTATCGATGTCCATAGACATCCGCACAGGTAACATGCAGATGCG
>JAFELO010000122.1:187802-225316 GCA_017140195.1 Eumaeus atala
TTTTTAACACAACGACAATAACACATCTTCACGAAAGTCCCCCTAATGGGTAGGCAGAGTGTCGTGCAATTTGTAGGTAGCCGATGACCATTGGAGAGGAAAGGAGGGCGATGCACCTACGAACGGTTAGGACTTTGCGATGACTCGTTTGCCCTATTACTTATATTATTATATACTCGTATACACTATTAAAAGTGAGTACTGCGCCGTCCTCTCGTACATTGCGCCACACGCGCCATGTGTACAGATCTGGTGAGTTTTATTCGTGCGCCGGTGCTGGCTGCCGAACTGCCTCAGTCGCCGAATCTCGATTAATTCATCTAATTGATTGCACGGAAACTCCATGTTCAATAAGCACACACTATACATACAGTTTTCACGCGTAAATTCCCTCTCTACAAAGAAAGTTTTCGGGTAAGGAAAAGTATAACGTACGAAGCCCGGCAAATGCGGATGGCGTAAAAATTATGCAGATGTCTTGCCCTTCCACGGACGAAACGCCACAGAGTACCCGTCACTTTGCTTCGGTGTCATATAAATGGGACGACCCGTTGGTGTCCGCCTAATTGAAAGCCAAGTATATAGCAGAGTAAGTAAAAGTTTAATTGTGAGAGATTTTATTTATTTTTATAAGCTGTGTTTGTTTCGCCGGTTTTTCTAAGAACAGGCACGAAGTGATTTATATAATTCGATACTAAATTAAAACTTTTTCATTACAATTACTGTCCCTTCATACAGTGACTCTAATAACATTAAATATATGAAAGTTTGTATGCTCTAAATCTTTCACGCAAAACCTACTGACCGCATTTCAGCGAAATTATTGCATAGATGTAGAATACAATATATTTGTGCAAAGTTTTGCCGCATATATCATTATACTTACACATGAATACGTTTTTCTAGAGGGACGTACTGATGCTGGCGGTGCTGTCACATTTGCCACAATAATTCATCGAACTTGGCGTAAAAACGCGAGGCACGGCTAACATACATAAGCCGCTATTTGTATAATTAAAACACTTTTTTTGTACCGAATAATATTACAAATATTGCTCAATAAATATGTTTCGTCACCATCATCATCAGCCCTTATCGGTCCACTGCTGGACATAGGCAGGAGACAGGCCTCCTGCTACTCGCATCCATCCCGGACCGGCTACTGCACGGAGATCGCCTTCTCACCTGGTGAACTATAAACAAATATATTGACCATCCCTGCCCCCCAATGGGCCACTTTACGCCACGAAACGTGTCACTTTACGCCAGTATCGAGTGGGCCAGAGGTAGTTCCCCGGTCGTGCCGGCCCAATCCCGTGGCATAGGAGGAAGTAGTAATTGTAGTTTAGGCTTCTAACGCATTTGCAGCAATAGGTATCGTTGAAATACCAAAATACACAATCGGTGTCTTTCTTTTATTTTGACTTTCTAGTAAATATATTTCAATGGTGCACTTCTTTCAAATAGAATCTGCTTTGTAATTTGTACAATGATTTTAAGTCGTTTTGACTTAAAATCGTCAGCGTAAGGCTGACTATGCAAAAATGTAACGACGGATGCTATAGTATGACAGTTCAATATAAAATCGTGTATCTAGTATTTTTATAAATCAATGATTTGCACGTATTTCAGAATATTATAAAATGTCCCGACGTCTATAGCAATGTCTGGTGCCGCCATTCGCCCCGCCATAAATACGAGAGATCACTTGAAATGCCTTCATCAATCACCGTCTGTAGATCTATTTGCAATAACGTCCTTTATTGCGATTACATTCATGAAATATTAAGTGCATTATGGTATAGGGGGGTAAATGAGAGGACGCAGTGTTTTGGTAATCGTCAGCAGGTATGCTTGCGGATGTCTATTGGCGTCGGTATTTCTCAATATGCTCGCAATGGTCGTTGCTTTTTTATAATATAGGGGGACAAACGAGAAATCTAGCAATTCAATGACTAACGACGCCCATGAACTTCGATATAATTATGCCGATGCGTTGCACTCCTTTTCACCTCCCACCAACGGCCACCGGCTACTCGCAGCACGACACGCGACACTGTAGGTGTCACTTTACGGCGGTATCATGCGATCAATATGGACCTCACCGTTCGCGCCGGCCCAATTCCGTTGCATATGAGGATGTAGTGAAACGCGACTGACATATTTAAAGCTGTCAGTTCACAAGGATCACTAGTCCAGCGCCTTTGCTGACTTGGGAATATCCGTGCGCATGTACAACTGAACCTGTGACAGACTGCTAGCGAGAGGTACCCCAACGTACCTGCCTAATATCCGTGCGCATGTACAACTGAACCTGTGACAGACTGCTAGCGAGAGGTACCCCAACGTACCTGCCTAATTAAACTGCCATACAGAAATGACATGCCTGCTTTCAACGAAGATAATATTTTCTAGAACTCGAGCAAGGGAAACCCTAGTACGCTTATGATAATAACACCATCTTTTTTCCAAACGGTTTGTGAAAATTAAAACTTACCTTTCAACCAGTATCAAGTTTGCGGTGTTTCGAATAATATTTTCTTCCCCTTTCAAGATAAAAGTATTTTGTAAGTGACATCTCGGGCTTCCGAAAAAACCCCAGAACAAAAGCTTACACGTTGCTCTTAAGGTAATCCCCGTAGGAGGCGATTATTCATTTTGTTGGGTCATGAAACTCGTGAACATGCGATTGTAAAGAAAAAATAAATTAGAATAATTCATTAAAATAACTGCTAACCGTAAGAATCATCATTATCATTATCAGCCCTCATCGATCCACTGCTGGACATAGGCCTCTCTCAATGAACGCCAAGACGACCGTAAGAATGTTAAAAATAAATTAGAACATTTATTTTAAAAAACTGTGAACTATGAAAATGTTGAAGATAAATGAGGAAGGAAGAGGTAGAGCCATGCATGGTGCATGAGACTACATCCTCCTATGCAACGTAATAGGGCCGGCATGACAGGGGAAGTACCTCTCGCTCGTTTTATACCGGCGTGAAGGGACAGCGTCGCTGACGCGTTTCGTATATTTTGTGAGTAGCCGGTGGCCCATTGTGGAGCGAATGATTGGAGGGCAACGCACCTGCGTAACAATCATGCAACTGTCCATGGGCGTCGGTATGACATCAGAAGAGCATCCTTTTATAGTATAAACTCACTACCTTAAGAAACCGCCTACTCTTAGCTCATTATAACCGCGCTTCGCATGGCCTTCAAGTTAATCTGGCAGCGTTTTAGGAACCTGCATGCGAAATCCAGCAGCACAATCAAGGTTTTGCCGCTGTGGTGCTACAAATTCGGTTGTGTTAGCTTGTTTTAACAATACAAGAACCACATGGGGTTTTCAGCTCTTTGGTGGAAGTATCAGATTGGATTTAAATATAGAAGTATACAAGTTTTTATTATCATCAACGAGGATTAGCGGATTTTTTATTTTATAGTACGTTTTGCTCTCATTTTATCTCGGCCACCGGTAGTGACAAACCACACCAAACGCGATAACGCATCTATGACTTCACGACGGTGTCACGTTAGAGATTCATCCCCGGTCGTGCCGGCTCAATTTGGCTGCAATGCAGTATAGCACTACCTCTTACTTTTACTAACGGGGAAATCGGCAAGTCAAATCTTTTTGATGTTTGATTTCGATATAATTGTTATGCAGATCATTTCTCCTAGTCTTCGCCAATGGGCCATCGGAGACATGAAAAGTCGCTTTACAGAGGCTATTACTTGAGAGAGTCCAATTTAGCTACAATGCATCATGAGACTACCTCTCAAAACCGTACCAAACGCGATTTAAGAGCTGTCCTTGTCCGTAATTCCCAGTGGATTATATTATACCAGGGCGCCATGAACGTGAAAGAGTTGTATTATTTATCAACGCAGAGACAGTATGAAAGCCCGACTGATAAATCACTGAACAACGAACAGCGGATCAAACAAAAGAATTGTAACGGACCGGATCCAACCGCACACAATCGGATTAAAAAAAACTGCATTGTGTACTTACATGGCAGGCCCCGGGGTATATGAAGGTTTTAAACTAGCACACATACATTGGCTGTATTGTCCAGTTGGTCTTGTAGTAGACATTAGACACATATCGTACAATCTCCTAGGTTCTAGTCCACCAAAATTGTTGGGCTTTATTTCTAATAATAGTCCAGGAATAATCCTCATACAGCACTTGGCTAGCGTCTATTAATGGCTGCTGCCGAAGTTCGACCATTTGAACATTATTGTGTACTAACGCCACCCCGCAGTTTCGCCCACGTCAGTCTAGCCATCTTAGTCGTAGCGTCCTGATACATAGCCTTCCCCGATAGATGAACTATTCGTTACAATTTTTTTTTTCTATTCGGGCCAGAAGTTCTTGATGTTATCGCGTAAAAACAAACAAACTCTTCAGCTTTATATTACAGGTATAATTTTATCCAAATGTTTTTTGATAATTATACAGGCTTTTAATAGGTAATGCCTTACTGGGATTGGTGAAGGGCAACCCGATTGGTTTGTGTGGATGGTTATTGCTGTCAATAGTCACCAATTGCCTTATGTGCCTAAACTATAAAAAACAAACGCTTTTCGGACCTAATCTGCAATAGAATTCATTAACATTCAAATTCAAAACGTTCCCTCCGAAAAAACACCTAACCACTCATGTTTTCCGGGTACCCGCGATTGAAAGGCCCTTTTTAAATCCCGTTTTAGGGTTCCGTTAAAAGAAAAAACCATAGGTTTTAGTTATTGTTCATAATTTATAAAGTCTGTATTCTGTATATCCTGTCCAACAACAGACTTGAGTTTACTCCATAACAAATACTAAAAACTCATCCTAAATCATTTTTAATGTGCAAAATAAAAAAAAGTTAAAAATAATGTATGTAAAGTACATACAAAATGATTTCGGCATGTTTTTTGTAGCAAATGGTGATGAAATGATGATCATGGAGAGATGGGTGTGCAAGGTACAGGTATTACTTCTTTTCCTCCTTTACTTCTTTACTAATAATTGCCAAACTTATACTGCATGGCAGCTAGATTGGGCAGAGATGGAGTGTCTCTCATTCACATGAGTTTCCAGTGGTACATTGAATGGGAGGAAATGAACACGTACGTAGACTGTTACAACAAGTATGCGGATGTCTATGGACGTCTGTAGTGATCACCTCACTTATGTAGAGGAGACAAAGGAACTCTCGATATGCCAGCCCATCTCGCGCTTGTTCGGTTTTTTCCAATATGGCGTCAAACTCTCTTCGCGTTAGCTCATTAAAACGTTTCCAACGCCACCTGTGAGTTAGCCCGAGTAATGTTCACAAACTTAGTTACACCGTGGCGAACTTTTTTGACTATTTGTTTCGTAGTCTGGTTTGTTCCGGAAGTGTTTTGAGTTATAGCAAATAAAATTTTACAGCAAAACAAAAGGGAGTGCAGACTCAGTTGGAAGGGTAATATACACGCGTAACGATAAACAGTTTTCATTATCCGATTACGTTAAACGAAGGGTAATATTTTTCGAATGTGTGTAGATGTGTATAGATTTCTGAACAAGTGAAATGGTTTGATGTATTTAAACCATATGTCAGGGACACAATACTACATGTTATAAACCGAAGTCACCAAAAGCTAACGTGATCGATTTTTCAAAAATCTACTGAACCTATTTTCATGCAAGTTTCATTGAAAAGAATGAATCCCAAGGAAGGTTTTAGCGTCTAACCTTTCCCTTGCTATCACGGGTCAAGCTGGGGTGGATGGTTATCACGGGTCAAGCTGGGGTGGATGGTTATCACGGGTCAAGCTGGGGTGGATGGTTATCACGGGTCAAGCTGGGGTGGATGGTTAGTCCTTGTTTTAGTCAGTCGTGTTTTACGTTTTTCATTTTAATGTTAGTGATATGAGCAAATAACTCGTTACTAAACGAGTTATTTGCTCATATCACTTTTTTGTTAGTTCATTATTTAGTCTGTATTCTGTATGTCCTGTCCAACATCAGACTTGGGTTTACATCTTAATAATTACTAAAATTCATCCTAAATCATTTTTAAATATGAGTAAAGAACTCGTTACTACCGGTACGGGCTCTCTCGGTGAAGTCACCTCTCACTGATAAGATTTCTAATCGGAACCAACATAGCTTATGCTGTCAAATTTTCGCTGTTTTTCGTGAGAGACACATAGTGCGAATTAATGCTTAACACACACAATATCATTTTACACCAGCGATCCACCCCGGCTTCGCACAGGATCAATGGGGTCCCACACGTAATAAATCATATATTATATATAACCATCCTCGGGATTTGTTCTACCCATGAGTGGAAAATGTATGAAAATCCCAGCGGTAGCTTCTGATAAAACAGAACACATACAGACAGACAGCATTTGAGGACTTATTAATAAATATATGTAAGTAATGATTACTGAAACAACTGTTTCCTCTTGACGCGAGGTAACACATGTACGCGCCTTCACCGGCCCTGGGTGGGGTCCAGTGTAGTATGGGGCTCCAGCACATTATAGTGCCCAAAAACCACCGCGTGTGCCATCAGTACCGCCTTTGGTGAGGTGATGGAAGAACAACTGATCGGGACACCTTGACGACTCGCGAGCCTCTAGACCGACGCCCCCTCCACAAACTGTATGCTAGAACATATAAAGGGAATATCATCTGACAGAGCAAAGCAGACATCATTCGCCAACGGGTAACAACTGTTTGTTTATTTAGCTGTGCAATAAATAAACTGACATGAGATTGAGCAACATCGACTGCTTAAAATATATTTGAATGTACACAGAACCAGTCGTGTCATCAAGAGGACATCCGTTAACATACGTCAAGCCGTGCTGACTGCAGCAGGGCACATACATGCACACGATACAGTCAGGTAGAAATAATTGAGCGTGGATTTTTATAGTATGATAACTCTAAGATGCTCGTATCGGTGCAAATCCGAAATTAAAATCATACAAATTAGGAATATCTTATTAATGGGCGAATTCAAATCATACATGAGATGGTTATTAGTCATCTGTATTTATGTCACCTTAATAACCTGCAATCATTATCATTACCATCATCACCAGCCGGACGACGTCCACTGATGGACATAAGCAAACAATGTGAAGCACGTGGTATGAAAACAAATGTAGAAAAATCTTGTTAAACAGTAACCGGGTGAGGGTAGCACTAGCGTAACGCTTTACCCCGCTTACATCACTTGCACATCTTTTAGTTCAGAAGCATGTTCGTTGTGAAAAGCAGTCGCGCATGGGAAGTAGAGTCGCGCATAGAGTTTTTTACAGTTGTTTTGTTGAGGTTCATTTTTCTAAAAATAGGAAAGCTTTTAGCGGAACCCTTAGACACCTACATTATTATCATCCATATGCGTTTCCCATTTCTTTTCTGCTTCCCTTCATTGGGTCACCAACTCACAAACCGCACGAGACGCCACAGTATAGCTGTTACTTCAGGGCAGTGTCAAGTAAGCAAGAGGTTTCGGCTACAGTGTACCATAAGTGATAGGGACGGCAAAACATTGACATAGTAATTACGTGGATATAAATGGGCCTTGGTAGTCGTAAAAAGGCTCTGATTGGATTTTAAGTGCTACTATTTTTGCCTAACTCTTGGAACTGTTTCATCTTTAGGTCACCTTTAGCCTAAAATAACATTAAGTACCTAAATGTTTCACTAGTACAAGAAGTAACGACATAATTTTAGTTACGTAGAAACTCCACAATGATAAAATTTAATTTAAAACAACCAAAACCAATACTCGTTAAATACGGAAATATCATTTCGAGTTCAATTATTTAAAATTTAAATGATAAAGTTATAACCAGGAACCTGTAAAAATGAAAGTTAACATTGTACAATTAAAATTGTAAAGTTAATATGCAACGTGAACGTGGCTATGCCGTCGTATTTTTATAGCATATGGAGCAAACGAGCAGTGAGAGCCTCCACCTAACCATCTTTAATTTATTGCTAATATTAATTAAATCTATTCTACACAATTTAATTTATTTATCTCTATGGATCTCCTGCAAGGAAGTATAGAGTTTTGTATTTGTAACAAGAAAGTTTCATAAACTGCACGGAGTTTTGTAAGACGTAGTGCCGTGCTTTATTTTAGCTGAAATAGGCTATCCCGACTTCTCGCTCACAAGTTACCGCTACAAAGTGACAGCTATGCTGTTGCGTTTCGTGCGGGTTGGAAGTACTTTTGCAGTCTTGTGATAGGGAGGAGTGAAGGAAAACATTATCAAAAAGTGACTGTTCGTGTGCCAAAAAAAAAAGTTTAAAAAGTTTCATAAAAGTATGTTACGGTACGGTGTAATACGCGGCCTGGCGCGTAGTTTTTATACACTCACTTTATTGTTTTGCGCAGTTTCATAAAAGCGAGTTCAGAACGGTGTTATGGGTTGCAATTTATGGGGCATAAAAGCTCGGAGTGTTATGGCTGCAAGTGCTTGTTGCATTGCAGTGAGATCTGGCAGGAGTAGCCCGCTTGTAAAGAAGGAAGACGAAATGATCCGTATTTACAGTGGGTTTTTATTTCGGGTCTGGACCTATGGTGCGGAAGCATAAAGAAATGGGGAAGAAGCCCAGTATCTCATCGGATTGCTATGCGTACTTATCTGGCAACGAGACTAAGTTTGGAGTCGTAAGGACCCCCTTCCCTAGATGAGCTGCATTTCGATATAAGAATGTTCGTAATACCTATCAATCACCAGTTGTCCCGACAGACGTTGTCCTGTCATAAAAAAAATGCTGTCATGTGTTGAGGGCGCTGATTTATAAGGGCAGTGGTCCCTCTTGGTGTAAGGGCTGACTAGGATAAGTTGGTTTACTGACTTTCCCTTCGTGGGTTGAACACACGCGGTATCGGACAATGATCTGATCTCGGCAATTTAACACTAAATTATCTTACTGAGTGTTTTGAGAAATGAGATTATCAAAGTAAGATGATTCGAGATTAGCAAACGCTCGCGCGGCCGGTCGATACTTCCGGGAACGAGACGTTTCGTTTCTGTGCGTTGCGTGCGTTGGACAGTAGTCCCGTGATTTATTTTGGCGGGAGCATGTGTAATGTTTTGTGATCGAACTGTCACGCCCGCTAGCTTACTCTGCTATATAGAAATTTTCCAACCCCCATGCCTGCCTGCGTTACCGCGACGTCACCACTGTGAAATGGTAGGGGAATCTAATGATGAATAGGAAGCATCGACGGTTCGAATGGCCGAATCAACGCCCGAGGCTTCAAATGATTTTACTAATACACATGGGCGATCCCTCATATTTGGACGAAATAAAATTTCAAGTTTTATATTTTGTCGGGATCGTTCTATTTAACGGCCTCACAAGTATTTTCTTGTACTGACAAGAAAAATGTTTCAGAACCTTCAGCTTGTAGGAGGCACAGTCGAGTCAGAGTCTTTCGCACGATCCCTCTCTGAGTAGCTACACCGGCCACTCTCCTCAAATCCAAGATGACGTTCCTCAGTGCGAGGGGTTAACAAAGTTTTTGTTACGAAATGTAGAAATAGCAAAAATCCAAGATGACGTCTTCTTCAGTGCGAGGCGTCAACACTTACAATATTCCAAATATATTACATAGAAACCATGGCCCTGCCGTACCGAATACAAATTTAAAATTCTCATATTTCATACAGTAATTCTGAACTTATGCACATATATACATCTTGTTTTTATATATGTCTTAGCCGTATTGTACAAATCGCCGTATAACGTTATGGCCACTTTCAAAAGCAGGGCCGTTTTGTGTCTTGGCGGGCCAACGACTAGCCGGATTACCACTGCGAGACGTTATTCAATATGGCGGCTGACATTTAGCCTCATTGAGTCTCTTGATTTTAGGCAGTTATAATAATTGATACAAGTACGAAACTAGGCCAAGTATTTTAGTGTAAATAACAAAAATAACCTAACCACGAAGACTTTGTGGGCCTAAACCTTCGATCCTATCTAAGCATAGTCCTTTTATTTCTCTGTATTCTACAATCGACGCCATTGTTGTCATGTCAAGCAACGCGAGTGTTAAAATGAGGAACTAAAAGATGTCAAAACAAGCGGATACAGATTCACTTTGTTTCAATAAGGCTAGGTCTATAGAGTATTGTATAACGGCGAAATCTTTGGGGCGGAATTTCACTCAGCCGTATTCAATCCGGCTAATCGTCGACCCACCACAAAATAAAACGGCCCTGTTTTTGAAAATGGCTAGCCGTAATGAAATACGGCGATTTATGAAATCTGACTGCGACATACACATAGAGTATCATGCGCAGAGTCATAATTTTAGTTATTTTGTTTGTATCAGAATCCACCGAAACTAAACTAACTTGTATCGTAAATTCAACACTTTCAGTGGGATTATTAAAAACACATTTTAAAGTACAGCCGCGGACTGAAATATATCTTCATTAAATATATGTTAGCTGTTTTACGTCTAAATACAGTAGGCGTCCAAAGAAAATCCTACTATAAATGCGAATGTGTGTATGTGTTTGAAAATATCTATGAAAAAAGTGTTGAACGTATTTACTAGAAAGGAAGTAAGTGAGATTGTCTCTTGTCCTGACATCATAATAAATTAAAAGTGCGTTTTCGGAAGAGGTAGTGCCATGCTACATTGCTGCGGAGTTGGGCCGGCACGACCGGGCAGGTACTTCTCGCTATTTCCTTTATTCTCTAGCTCCGATGGGTTTTTTGATGAGTGATGATTTGGAGGTATGTGAAGATTGTGATATGTGGCGCTCCGTTCCCTCTGCCTAAACACTTGAAATTTGGTACACAGATGACAAATTTCAAGTTTTCATGATTTAATTGAGCATAAAGAAAGGATTTCTCAAAATTCAAGCTCTGAGGTGTCTCTCCTATTTCACCCGAAATGGGGGGGGAAAAATTATGATACGGAACTTTAGCATGACGGGTCAGTGACCCCGCGGTGCTGGTAGTAATGTTACAAGTAAATAGGTAACATGAAATATTTCCCAGTTCAAATGGAACTGTGATCACAAACATCCTCAACGTAAATGAGGTTATTACGTACGTGTATGTGTATATGTAAATGAGGTTATTACGTACGTGTATGTGTATATTCCAGACACTACGGTTAGTTACTCTATAAAGGTATATTATACAAGTGTTATTCGCTAACCCCGCGAGGGCGCGCGCCGGTAACAATGATGTGATATCATTGTGCGACCCTTAAGCTTGTCGGGTCAACACCCCAAATTATTGTAAATTGTCTTGCTCAATAGTATATTGTTTAGTCGCTTATCACCTGGTCCTGAGTTCAATTTCGTTAGTGAAAAAGTCTTAGGATATTTCGTGTTTACTTAACACTTAGTCGGGAAGTCGGTGGTACTGCTGCACCACGGAGAGCACGCTAAGCCGTCAGTCCTGAGTCTGGTTTCTGTCCGGTCGTGTCGCGCCATCCCATAGCAATAGGAGAATTAAGAATGGAGGGAAAGAAGAGAGGAGACGGAAAAGAAAGCTGTTCGTGTGTGTATATAAATGTTGTATGAAGGTATAGAAGTTGGCCACGCACGCTTCTAGGAAGTGGTAGTGCCATGCTGCATAGCTGTAGTTGTGCCGGCACGTGCTGGGAGGTACCTCTTGCACACCGCCGCAAAGTGGCAGCCATGCTGTCGCATTTTGTCAGTAGAGGGCTATTGGAGGGTATGAGGACAGGTAGGCAACGAACCCGCATGATATTTTAAGAGGTAATGCCATGCTGCAGAGGAGGAGGTACTGCCATACATGGTGCATTACTCTACATCCTCCTATGCAACGGCATTGGGCCGGCACGACCGGGGAAGTACCTCTCGCTCACTTGATACCGCCGTATAGTGACACCTACGGTGTCGCGTCTCGTGTGGTTTGTGAGTAGCTGGTGGCCCATTGAGGGGGGGGGTGAAAAGGTGGACAATGCATCGGTATAGTTATGCTGATGTTCATACGCGACGGTATTCGTTGAACGACATCGATTTCTCGTTTGTCCCCCTATACTATAGAAAAATGATAGTAAAGCGAATCCATTTAGTCGCCAAAAGTCTTCGATTACTCGTTTGCCCCCAATACCTTAAAATCTCCAAGTGTCTAGTAGGTCTGGCTTATAATTTTTTTTTCTTTACAATATAGGGCGGCAAACGAGGTATCGGAGCCTTGTGACAATTACCGACGCCCATAGACATCCGCATTAATTTTTTCATGATGCGTTGCCCTTTACTCGGTTGCTGCTCATAAAACGCACACAACCTAGCTGTCACTTCGCGACGGAGCCATGTGCGCGAGAGGTATATCTCCGGTCGATCCGGCCCAATTTCGCTGCAATGCAGCATGGCACTACTTCTTGCAACAATTTATTCTTCTAGGAAGTATGAAGTAAATGCAACATATCAGAAGCCGTCGTTGCAGATATCTGTGGGTGTCAGTGACGGCGGGCATGTGACTCAACTGCTCTCATGTCCCCTGCTATAAGAACTTGTGCAAAATTGGGTTTGAGAAACGAACAGGGGCTTATAGTATTTATAGCAGAGAGCCCCCTTTAATGCGACTAGCTTATTCCCCGGGAACGTTTGTTCACTTCCACAGCGCTTTATATTAGTAATCAAAAACTTAGTTCTTTACTTGAAAGCTTCCTGCTAAACTTAAAGCAATAACATGCAGGATTAAGTATAAAACTTAACCGAACTAATATTATAGACTAAGAGCCTGCGCCTGAAGGACGTTGCTCATTTTATTCTTGTAATTTTTTCAGTATATTTCTGTTAACACCTTACAAAGGACGGTATGTGAGGATGTTGTTGGGCACCGGTAGTCACCAAGTGGCTCCGATTGCTTGTTTGTGTTGTTGTTTGTAAAATGCGAAGTCAATCATTTTTTTTACAATAATGGGGCATTGTAAAAAAACGATTGACTTCGCATTTTAAAAAATATATGAGGGACTATTTGTTGCCCGTGACTCCGTCCACGTGAATTCAAGACAAAACCACATACAAACGTAAATATATCTAAAATTTTTGTGTTTTTCTGGTACACAAGGTTGCATTGCAAAGATTCATTAAAACCCGTTCATTCCGTTTGGCGCCTCTCACTCACATGATGCTTATGTAAAGGGACATCTTTAGTGTCGAGCTTTATGCGCTTTGTGTGGAACCAGTGGCCCATTGGAGGGCGGTAAATGAGGGCATCGGCATAGTCATTATGCAACATTCGCTAGGAGTGAAAAAGCTTCGACTTCGCGCTTCTCTAATGCCGTTTCACCAGTTTGATAAAATGGTTTCTCTAACCCCTCAAAATACTCGTGTACGGCGACAATGACTTCATAATTTAATGAAAATAATAATGTGTCCATCGTTCATCTAGTGTCACATAAAGCCGCAAGGACTCGTTAGTATCAGCTTAGAAAACGACAAACACTCCGACGAATCGTCCACTCCACGTTGCTTTCAGTTAACAGTGAGCAAACGCAGCACCCATCGCTCGCCTTGGAAGAGCTTGCTTTTTCATTCGCAAATATTGGTGCAAAATGTTAAAAACGCGTTCAGAGAAAATGGTTACCATCTCTACTATCTGCCACAACTTTAAGCGCCGATCACTCAAAACGATTTTTTGAATCTTTCTGATCATGTACAGATTCGTGACTTAAGTTGGACAGGACGTTTAAAATCACTTATCGAGGTGTGAATTACACTCCTCAACGCAGGAGCAGTATTACCTTAAACACGATCTAGCTTGACTTTGATCTGGGTTGCGGTTTCCCTTTTTAAAATGTAAAACTTTATCGCTGCACGAATTTAGTTTCTTTCCATTGTTAAGAAAATTTGCGGCAGAGAAATTTCTAGGTCACACAAGTTCTATAACTTCGTATAACTTCAAATTTGGCTTTCTATTTTCGTAGAGATGATAGGCTATAATGTAATAAATTTTGTTTGCCTATTTTTTTTAAGTTCGTCGTTCCGGCCAGTTATTAATCAACCTGGTATTAGTAACATGAAATTGGGTAACCACCAAACAGTGAATAGTCGAGCGTAATCGCTTTACCACGCACCTTTCAGAGGCATGTTCGTTCGAGTAAACCCCGGTCGCGCTTCGGAGCTGACATACGCAGTTTTACATCTTAGGGTGAATTACTCTCGATGCCCATTAATTTCTGCACAATCAAAAGCAATGCGGATGCCTTGCTTTTACCCCACCCCTCCAATAGGTTATCTATCAACGCAGAACAGACGAAATACAACTAAAATCAATTTGAGAGGCACTCTATTCTACCGTCCCTATTTAGCTGCAATGGATCTTACTACGTGGATTTTCTTTAACGGACAAGGCCCACCGCTTGTTCTCACCATAGCTACTCCTGTCCAGCCAGGATCGACAGCGGCACCCACTTACTACCCTCTGATATGATCTCAGGGAGCCCGAGGGAAGGGTCAGAAGAAAATAGGAGGGGTAGGAAGTAATTTCAATTTCCCTCACCAGTCAAAGCAGGAGATAATACAAGGTTGCAGTGACTTCCTTAGGTAGACTTGCTAAGATGATCTAAAACATATGGGTAAAGTTGTAATATGCACTACTAAAAGATGTTCTCTAAATATCCACACCTACTTTTAACCAGGCTAAAAAAGGCTTTCACGGTTATCTGTTAAGGCTATTGTATACTAGATTTTGTATTATTTTTTAACAGCATTACATTATTGTAGCATGGATCTAGTCGCCTGATTTTAGGTGACTCATTGTTGAAATATTTGATAATACCAGATCCGGTCAGATATGTAGGAGAGGTAGTGCCATGCTGCATAGAAAGAGGTGGTACCATGCAGAGCGCATAACACTACATCCTGAAATGCTACGAAATTGGGCCGGCACGACCGGGAATGTACCTCTGGCTCTCATAATAGCGCCGTAAAGTGACATCTTCAGAGTGGCGTTTCGTGCGGTTTGTGAGTAGCCGGTGGCCCATTAGGGAGTTAAGGGGCAACGCGTCGGCACATTAATTATGTGGATATTCATAGGCGTCGGTAGTCGTAAAATGCTCCGGTTGCTCGTTTGCTCGTTTCTATATAAAAAGGTCATCATATAATGCGACTTGCAGCATGGACGCCGTCTCAGCAGATTCACTCGCGTGACCCGCCACAGCACATCATTGTGTTTACGCGCCTTCACCAGGCCTGGGCTGCGTCCAGAGATGCTTGGGGCTCGTGTGCCGCGAACCGAGATCTTAGTACCGCATACCCACTAAAACCACTGCGAGTGCCATGGGTTCCGTCTTTGATGAGGTGGCCCAGAACAACGAATAACAGGTCAACTCGACGTCTAGTCGACCCCCGTAGGGACCGACGCCACCTCTACAGATGGGGTTGCCCCGTAGCAAATGACAACCCCACCGACTTTGGGACAGTGCAATGGGGTGAAGTTCCCATCCTCGCCCCTTGCCCTTTGCTCTTTTGTCCCTTCTTCTTATAAGAGGGATACAAGGAGCGGCATCGCCTCCTACTCTTTAGTCCCCTCTTCTTATGGGAGGGGTAATAAGAGCCTCCACCTCCTCGGTTCAATTGACTTCGCCCAAGGTATCTCGGATTATCCCAGGCTACTGAGCCCCGCCGCCACGACAAGGCTTGAACCTTGGTGGAAGGCCCTACTTACCTTTTTTGTGACGCGGGGAAACGCATTTACGCGCCTTCACCGGCCCTGGGTGGGGTCCAGTGGTGTGTGGGACTCGCGGCACATGATAGTGCCGAATAACCACAAAAACCACTGCGAGTGCCATCAGTGCCGTCCTTGGTGAGGTGCCCCGGAACAACAGTCATCAGGGCACCTCGACGGCTAGTCTGCCCCCTAAGGGACCAACTCCACCTCCACAGATGGGGTTGCCCAGCACTACAGGACAACCCCACCGACTCTGGGACAGTGCAATGGGGCGAGGTTCCCCCCACCTCAGGTTGCTCTTAGGTCCCCTTGTCTTCTAAGAGGGGTACCGAGAGCGATTCCTCCTCCTGATCTTTAAGCCCCCTCTTCTTATAACAGGGGTGCAAAGATCCCCCTCAGTTTAATTAGCTTCGCCTTGGTTTACCCCAGGCTACGAAGCCTAACCGCCACGACAAGGCTTGAACAATTGTGGGGTGTGTTATTTACCTAACCTAACCGTGAAATTATTTTGCAAATTGGAACAGAGATGACCAGATCTGAGATGAGCGCAATCAACCAAAGAAACTTGTCAGCCCTTTATTAGTAGTAAAGATTCCCTGCCAAAATCATTACCTCATATTTAAAGCAAGAATCAAGACCATAAAAATTTATCAATTCAGTCGCAGACTCTGTGACTATGATCCGAGTTGAGTTTTTATGGAACTAAATGTAATATAGTTAGATATTTATCATGGACAGTTTTATCGGGAAATAGTTTATAACTTCCACCGAAGATGCCTCCTTAAAAAAAACTTACCGACTTTATAAACGCAGCTGGCTTTTTAGCGCAAAAATGATCTTTTTATGTTATGATCCTGTTGCAATTTTTTATGTTATGATCCTGTCGCAATTTTTTATAGTAAAGGACTAATGAGCAAACGACTACCGACAGCCACAGACATCCGCATTATTGTCACGCCGATGCGTTGCCCTTCTTCGCTCCTGGGATGGAGGCCGATGAGATTACTACTGACGCACGCACGCGACGGCGCAACTGTGACTTCACGGTGGTGTCATGCTCGCGAGAGGTACGCCCCCGTGTCAGCAACACTCTCGTGTTTTGTGCTTGATGTGTTAATCATGTGTTAGATCATTCCATTATTAGTAAGGAGTAGTGCTATGCTGCAGGGGAGGTACCTACCGCTCACAAGATACGTCTGCAATGTGCGTTTTTTAGGTTTCCGGTAGCCCTTTGGAGGAGACGTAAGGATATCACGCCTGCATAATAATTATTCGATTGTTTATGTCGGTAGTCATCAAAAGGCTCCGATTTCTGGTTTTCTCCATGATAATATAAAAAGTCCTAATATTTAAGTCCTTATTTTGGATATTCACAAAAACCCGGAAACATTCCACCTACATGTATTGGAAAACGTAAATAGCAGTAAATGTGGCAGACATGAACTAGTCCCTCGCAATCTGCAGAGCTGACACGTTATCGAGACTAAAATAAATTGATAAACAGACACGCTGCGCTAAAGTTTTCTGGGTAATTAATCGCGACCGCCATTTTGTTAAAGACGGGCCGACACTGCGTAACAACGGCTTGAATATTTCTGGTTTTTAAAAATTATGGAGAACGGTCCACTCCAGGTGCGGTGTTGTTAGTGCTTATTTTAATGCATAAATCATAATTAGACAAAACACGTAGAGTTCATTATAAATACAACATTAAACTGTCTAAACATTTTATTGGTAACAGGCCCAAAGTTTAAAGGATTGTATTGCAGCCAACAGAGATAACTACGAACGAGCTTCTTATATTTTTAGTTGTTTTATATTCGTGTATCAAACAAACACACTGTAAAAGTAATAAGTGCTATTTGCAATTAGAAATTACTTTTTTCTTTGTAACAATATTTATGGCAAGACTAGGTGTATTAAAATGTGGTCCTTTAGTCCTGCTAACTAAACTAAATAAATTGATGATTGATAGTGTCGCCAAACGTAAAATAAATTGTACGCTGAAATTAACGTGAATTCATGACCCATGAGAGGGGTCCAAAAAATCATCAGTAACGGTCAGCAACACATCACACTACGTTAGATTTAATTATGGTAAATCTAATAAATTCATTTTAAAAAATACATACAACATAATTAAAGATTGCGATAAGGATGGCTCCCTATTAAGGATGGTTTCCTACTTAGTGAAAACTCCTCCGAAACAGGTGTTTAGTTCTTAACAAACGATTGAAATGATGTGGTAGGAAAAAATATGACTTAAATCGTTTGAAAAGTACCAGGACAAGTGCAATGCCAGCGTAAGGCTCACCCAGGCTTACATAGACTATTGATGTTGTGTCGTTAACACACACAATTCTTTTCAAGCGCAAACTTCCTTCGTTTAGTTTAGTTACGAATTTTTATAGATATATATTTAATATATTGAAAGTTTTATTATAACGCATTATGGTACCTCTTTTGAAAAATTTAAATGTTTACTATAACTAACTTCGGGGTGTCTGTTAGTGAGCGCGTGCATCGTAAAAATTTACTCTCATAATTTTTCCTTCAAAGAGGTAAAGCTTCATACAAACATGCTATCTCTCTTGTTCATCGTGACGCCACGCTTTACGTCATGTCATTATTTTGTCGCCGTAAACGCTCAATTAGTCGATTTTTCTCGCGAGCTATAATAACTCCTTTTCACTTTCTGCATTCGCAACTTCACAGTGTAAGCCCAGCCTTATGAGGAGTGCACACTCATGTCGAACCTATTAGAGGCTTAGGAAAAATATCCCCGAACAGATATCGAGAATGGTTATTCCGTCCCCAGCTGGGGACACTTAATTAACTCGTCCCGTCAAGTACCCTCAGATGTGCTCGATATTTTTAGAATGCAATTTCATATTCCAATTTAATTTACTCTTCATTGTTACGAATGTTACTAATTGAAACTTATGCTTCCCTAGTACCGGTGAGGTAAATACTATCTAACGTTAATTAAGCATTTTTGCTAGTGGTGGTCGTTATTGCTTGCAACAGCATTTCGTGATTCTTACGCAACGAACAACGAATTACTGAACTATTCCTTATTCTGTTATCGTTGTTCGTTTTAGTCATTGACGCGTACGTGACTATTTAGTGATGATACCCAGGTGCGAACGTGATAGCATTATACACCAATTTATAGTATAAGAGAGATAGCGCATGTCAAATACGTTACTTCATTTTGAAGTTTTGCTTATTACCTAAGTAAAGTGATATTAATTTGTTGTGTAAAAGTATAAAATAGAAAAAAATAAATTTCATTGTTCACAATTCATTATTGAGAACAGCAAATGATGGAATTTCATTTTTCAACTTTAGTACTTTTGCTCAACATAATAAAGTTCAATTTTATTTTTTCCTTTTCTTGTTGTCTGCTGCTTGTTTCATTGTGGTAACGATTTTGAGCTTTATGCAATTGGAATATTGGCGATTTTAATATGACGCCATTTTATATAATTGAAAATAATATAATGTTGTTGTAATCATTATTTGTTAGACGAACTACGAAAGCAACAATTGTGAAGCTCTTATTGTCATAAATGACCAATAATAGTGAACTAAAGTTATTAATTAGTATAAGACAAGTAAATAAATGATTACATATATAATATTTTCGTGTTCTTTTTTAAGGTAGGCCGAAACTAGAAGCAGCCTAATTCGTTATTGATGCCGTTATTACAATCTCTATTTCTAAGCAAAGATAGATTCAGATGGTGATACTAAATTTGTTAAATTTACAAAAGAATCCGAAAATGACCTTTTGAATTCAATTAATAAAATTAAAAGGAAGTGAATTATGTTAAACACCTAATAAATTGTTAGGAGTATTTTAGTAATAAGTGGAAACTTTGTTGGTGAACGAATTAGTTATATTATTTTTTAATCTAAGTGCTATAACCATTGTTTGCTTCCCAGTTAAATAATAAAAAAGAGACTTCATTTGATGATTATTGAATGCAACTTTTTGTAAGAAGGTTGCTTTGAATATAACAACATTTTCTGCCAAATTCATGTGTTCCTGGTACACGACGAATGAGTTTGACTAGTATTAGTGGTACCGGTGCCTGTAATCGGTATGAGATAATCACACAACACCACCGCAAAGCGACGGCTGTGATGTGATCTTACGTGCGTCTTAGAGTTTTTAGAGGCCCATAGGAGGAGAAATCGCTACGAAGCCCCGTCGCGGTGCAGAAGAATCGTATATTGTGCATTAAAATTCAAACAAAAATGCGAAAATAATATCTAATATTGTCATGGAATATGCTGTGCCAACCAACAAAAAAACTGAATATCTATTGTCTGACCCGAAACTGAAGCTCGGTACTTTACGATCTGTGGTTGTACAAAGCCACAAGACCAATGTTATATACTTATTTGTGTTGATGCGTTACGTCGGGATGACATATGGGGGGGCTGTGTGACATCCTAAGAGGTGGACTCCAGCTGAGGAGTATTGCGTGTACGATGGCGAGCTGTAGCACATCACCGAGGAGCACACAAGGTGACCTCATCTCATGGCCTGCGGGCCGCACTGGACACTGTATGAGTCTAACGCACGCGTCAGCTGTCATCACAATACAGACTATGTAAATATCTTGACTGATATGCAGCAATCAAGAGGAAACCAAAATAATTATTATATATTCTAGTTTTCTAAGCTTACGAACATGAATGGGCATCGTATGAAAGCTTATGGAAACCAGGTAAAAGCTCACGGGAGCTTTGTACGAAATCGCCACCTGTTAGTACTGAGTTTATGAACAATAGCCACATTGTAATAGAAGTAATTAATATCATAAGAGTTTACGGACAAGCGACGTTCAATGTGGGCGTCGGGTTGATTATCATCATCATTATCAGCCCCTACCGGTCCCCTGCTGGACGCGGGCCCCTCTCAGTGAAACGTCGTCATGGCGTACATTGGCAGGGGCCCATGTCCAGCAGATGTAAGATTGTACATTTTTTTATACGTATTATAGCTGGACGAACAAGGAATCACAGCCTTTTGATAAATATGGACGCCCAGAAACCTCAGTGTAATCACTATGCCGAAGCAGTTGTTTATTAGATAAACCTAAGAGGTCACTTGAGAAATGAGAAAATAGAATGCGGATGGAAGGAAACATTTCAAATCTGGTATTTTATAAACAAAATATGATCATACGCAGAGGCAGGCCTCAAAACTGTTTGTACCAAATGTTATAAGTCACGCGTCACGTGGGGCCCACTTCTATGATATGTATTCACCTTATATGAAGTAAAGGCGCTACGCGCCGCTTAGCTGCGTACGGTGCTTAAAGGTGTAGCGCGGCGAGTTTTTTTTTTCCACCCAAGAAGTGCTCAATGCCCCCATTATAGGGGAGGGGGAAAGGCAGCACAATATGCATGATTTAATTACGCGGATGTCTATGGTCGTTTGTAGTAGACAAGTGGCTGCGATTTTTCGTTACTATAAGGAAAAGAAGTTGTCTCGTCTTTTATACACCTTATCTTGTCCACAGAATGTCAATCTCCCACGATCCGAACGCCACGTTCGCGGAGCTGGTCATCTCCAACGTGCAGGCTGATGATGAGGGCGTCTACCGCTGCGAGATCACGTACCTGCAGGTGGGGGAGGACTGCAACACGGTGCAGGTCACCGACTTCCACACCTACAGTAAGTCATATTACCCAAAAAACCTCTATATCAAAAAACGCACCCTCAGCGATGGAGTTTCGTGAAATTACAAGTTTGCAGGTGTATAATCTAATAAGGACATGAGTGCATTTCAATGCAGTCTTAAATATTGTTGATAGAAAAATGTTTCTATAGTGTTTCTAATTTTTTAATGCCAATTTACTCCTTAATCTCACTACTGTAGCCTAATTCACTATTTTTATATTATTTGACAACATTAGGAACATTAAATATAACATATCTCTTTTTTTAATTCAAATTTACTAAATAATTTTATTATTTCTATGGCTGACAAGAATCTTTAAAATTGACACAGATAATAAGATTGTGCAATAAATATTTGCATGCTAGTAATTATACTAGCGAACTGTGAGGATATTATATAAAAAATGCAACAACTTCTGTACTAATATTTATGGCTAGTAAAGTATATTATAGATTACAGATAAGGAAAAATTACAGCTCTGTTCTCCTGTGTTCATGATTGCCGTAAAGCACCTGAAACGTCGGGATTTTCATTATGTTAATGATACGCTACTTCGAATAGTATTAAATCATAATTCATTTTCACAAAACTTCGGCCGTTCATGAAAATATAAATTAAAAAAGTTAGAAACTGGCGCCTTTCGGCCGCCATCTTGATGTTTTGACAAACCATTCATCTCTTTATACTTTCGTTAATCAAAATCAAAGTGAGCAGGTAATTGGGCGTGAAAATTTGTTGTAATTAAACACTTTCGTCTTGGAGTTCATGGAGAGGTGTTGAAAGTGGATAAAAATGTATTTTAGTGTTGAGAAGTAGCGTTACCGTCTCTCCATGTGTCACAGAGATGTGTGCAGCATGGCACTCTTCCTAAAATATCCCGAAATATTACAATACATAGATCAACATCCATTACCCAGACGGGATTGTAACCCGCGATCTGTAGAATACATTTTAAATCACTGGGCACATCGCTCCTCACGCTCTGCATCTGTTAGCCCAATTCCGCTACAATGAAGCAATGATATTCTCTCTTTGTCAATAAAATACCCGAACGCAATTCGCTCCTCAAACATCCATATAATGGAGAGTTAGCAGATAGGGACGAAATGATTTGTGTTTTGTCAATAAAAATTCGGTTAAGTGCTAGTTGTATATATGTGTAGGGTTCTGTATATTCCTATCCGAATTTCGAAGTCTTCTATTGTAGGCAGTTGTGCCATGCTGTATTATAGTTGAATTAGGCCGCCATGATCAAGGCATCGCTGGGTAGCAGAGAAAATTATCGAGCAGAATGACGAGGCCATCCTTCCAGTCTAATGGGCCACCGGAAACTCCAATATCGCAGAGACGTGACAGCATAGCCATCACTTTATTCCCGCGCCGTTACAATGTAACCTTCTCCATTCTACTGCAATAAGACTAAATATAAGCAGTTCATTCAATACAATGTAGTGCCATGCTGCATTGCAGTCGAATTGGGTGGACACGACCGGGGAGGAAGGAACGGCAAAGTCTTGCCGTTTGTGAAATTTCAGTGCCCCTTTGTGGGCCGGCCAACAAATCTAACGTTATGTGATATCTATCTATGAGCGCCGGAAAGGCTCCGTCTGTTCGTTTATTTTATAATATAAAAAAAAACTCATTTCCTCGGGGAACCCCAAAATCCATTCAAAGCAAATTGTTTCCCGAACGCCCGCGAGACAAAATAATCTGAGTACATTTAAACAACGCAAATAAAAATATATGTATATCTTCTAATATATCTCGACACCCTGGCTGTAGAGCGAAAGGGATATACAACGCGTATAGGAGAGAAAGAGAGACGCAACATCGCTCGGGTAAAGCAATATCCTTGTGAAATAAAAGCGATAATAGTGCTGCGAAATAAATTGTCGATAGGCTCCTCTGTATATCGACACAATTTTATCGATATTTTATCACGTGTTAAAATATATCTTCGCTGTTATTGTTTATTGTTGTGCTGGAGTTCGTATTCTTCGTTTTAGCGAAGTGAAAGCTCATAATTTTATAATATGGATGACGTCTATCGTAGTTATACAGTAAAATTAATCAATGTTTACCATCTTCGGTCCTGTCTTAACTACGAGAACTGATAATTTAAATTCATATGTTGCAACTATCTCAACTGTATCAAAAGAACTATCCCAATAACCAATGTTTATTATGCTAATGCTGTAAGATATACAAAATAACATAATATTTTTTTACTTGTGTGGCTTGTATGTGGATAGGCGATTTTGTATTCCGACACAGAAAATACAACAAGGAATTCTTTAATAATCTTTTGATTATATTGCTACAACCAGTAAAGTTCAATTTGGACTCGCAAACAGGTTATAAATTTATATATACCCTATATATAAATTTATAACCTGTTTGCGTTACAAAAATCTTATTTCACTTTTTTTTTCAGTGATGAAGTGATAATTAACGTATAGAAAATATACGTATAATGTAGCGTCGCATTTACTTAGATACATGAGGCACAGGAAGCGCAATGTATCGCGGTCGCACGCCGCGGCTTTCCTTCTGATAATTTGTCAAAATTTTTATCCTTCTTAAAAAGTTTTATCCTTCCTCCATAATTATTCAAGATTAGCTAAAATAACTATTATTATCGTGACCGAAGAAATTTAGCCGTCATCACGAAAAGGCACCTCCTTCACGAGTGATATGCTTATGGTAAAAAAAAATTATTTTCCTGTCGATATATATACTGTACATCCCTACAGCATATTTCGCTTATTAAGCCGTCCCATATAATACGTTACACATTATCTAGTGCCGAGGTGTCGTGATAAACTAAACAAGAATTGATCTCGAGTTGCTCCGCACTCGTTGTATTAAACGTAAATGTGTTTTATGTTTAGTGATGAGAACATTTCTAGTCGATGATTTAACATTTTTGTGTGAGTTGAGTAAAGTTTGGTTGGTGTATATGTGTGTACGAATTTTAACATTTTAGGTGTCATTAAATTCATCATGATAACGCGAGTGATATTTGTTAAATTGTATTTTCAAAGAATCAGGTTTATTGTTATTCAATTGTAAATGTAATTGTATGTTAGATAATTTCCTGGATTCGAGTGACCAAATTCCACCTAACCTGGTATTGGGCGTGAGTTCCTTTCTGCGTGGCAGAGGTCTGAGGCCCGTTGCCCCGTGCACAATCCGGCGCCCTCACCAAATCCCCTGGATTTGGTAGGCGACACCGATGTATTCACAGGATAAGGTCGTAACGAAGAAGATCTGAATGTAAGGTTATCTGTTGAGATAATATTTGAAAGTCCTCTACCATTGGGGCTAAATGAGCAGTCTGAGCCAGTGGGAGCTCAGGAGGAGTCTTGCTGAATACGAATGCCCTCCCCTCACTCCCCCGTGCATCCTCATGGATAAAATGGTAAAAATTATAAAAAACGTAAAAATCCCGTGACAATATTCTAGAATCCGCGCACTTCTAACTGTTTCTATATGCAGTTTTTTACCAGAGACATGATCAGTTTTGTTTAATTTTCAATCAAGATATTACAAAATATTTCAACCCTCGAGTGCTACAAAGCATAGTTTAATGTGGGGCATAAAATACCCTGCGGTAAAGGGCTAATTTGTATTAGTATGGAGATTTCATCAAAAACCGAACGGTATATCTGGCCCCAACGACGCTTAAAATTTACGTAATTTTAAATCGAATTTGCAAATATTTCAATAAATTTATTGATGGATTGAATATGGAAATGTCGAGTTTATAAGTAACAGACAAAAGGATGAATCAGTGTAATTTCTTCACTGTAGTTAAAATGTAACAGAATTTTAATCTCACGGCATGATATAAAGTCCTTTTCTTGTTTAGAGCTAAACTCATGATGTGGAAGCGAAGAGCAGCCCAACAAAGCATTGTCGGATTGCTATTAGTGATCGTCGGGCGGCGAGACTAGATTAGGTGTTGAAAGACGTTCCGACCCCCACGCTCCTGCAGATGGAAGAGATGCATCCCGATATGAGAATTTTTGTAATAGCTAATTTAACTATTTCTATTTTATTTTTAATTTATTAAACATAATCAGTGATTTATATCAATGTTAAACATTTTAAAATAAATAATCACCACTTATATATTTTCACATTTAATAAACCATGTGTGTGCTTGCTTCATGTCGTTGAGAAAAAAGAAAGAAAAAGAAGAACATAAATTGAACACTGACAGTTAATATACTGACACCTGTCAATCAGCTTGAGATCCCGCAAACCAACGCTCAGAAAGTACTTGTTTATGAACTTAGTGTTAAAAAGGTCAAGTTATTTATGGTCAAACATTATAATATCTTGCAAAACGAATAAAAAACGTATCTTTTCTGTAATTGTTGTTACAATAAGGTGCATCCAGAACCGTAGGTTGTCTAGTTGAACGATAAGGAATTCTTGAGTAAATTTTTGAGGGCAAAAATGGGGCGTAGAGTCGAGTCAGCTTATTTTAAGCTATTGTTATCATATTATTAGCATGGCCAGAGGGACCGTAGAGTCACAGTACCAATAACTTTGACGTCGAGGCCAGTTCGTGCATGGGCATTTTGCACAGAAATAGATTTGCAATCTGGAATAACCAATAAAATGTCTTTTCACCCTCAAAATGGGATTTAATACGAGCGAAACCGCGTTACACAGCTGGTGCTACACGAGTGAGAACAATTTGCGCCGCGCTGTACATCGCCGGATATGTCCCACGGAAGCGCATGCATCATAACGCTCTGGGCGTGATGTACGTTTCACGCTATAACTCGCGAGGAAACTGCTCTCATACGCCTCAATAAATACACAATAAAAGTTTACTGCATTGCGGTTTCGCTGAACGTGATCATCATTTTCATTGCTAAAAATAAAACACGTGGATCAGCTAAGACTTTTTTTAATATTATAGGGGGGCAAACGAGAATTCGCCTTTTCACGACTACCGACGTCCTTGAACATCCACATAATTACTAATGCCGATGAACGCATCGGTGTGCTAAAGGAGGAAGGAGAAGAAGGGTCCTCCTTTCCCCGCTCCCCGAAATGGGCCACCGGCTACTCACAAATCGCACGAAACGCGACACTGAAAATGTCACTTTACGGCAGTGTTATATGAGTGAGAAGTAGCTCTCTGGTCGTGCCGGCCCAATTCCGTTCATAGGAGGATGTGGTGTCATGCACTATGCCGTAATGCTAAGTTCGTAAGTATGGTCATAAGTGGGTATGTCTAGTAGTCTGTTATGTGCTACGTAGCCGAATTGAGCCGGCACGACCGGGGAGGTATCTCTCCCTCACGTGACACCGCCGTAGAGTGTTAGCTATGTTGAAGCATCATGCGGTTTGCGACTAGCCGGTAGCGGGCAACACATCTACATCACAACGATCCGGATGTTTATGGGCCTCGGGAGTCGTCAGAAGGCTCCGATTTCTCGTTTGTCGACTACACGAAAAAAATGTCAAGGCCGCAGCCAGGATGATGGTGGACGAACATTTACATAAACTTACAAACTGTAAGACCAGCCGAGGCAAGCGATACGTTTTATGACTTTGTAGAAGTACTACGTAGTTTACTACGCAATACTTACAATACTTAGGAGCGTAATACCTCATATGAAAGAATTGAACTATAGAAACCTGTTTGTCTGAAGTAGGCTTATGAATAATATATTTTTACGTGATGACAATTCTCTAAATGATATGTGAACGCATAGCGCGTTAGAGCGAAAGAGACGACTTTTCACTCCCTCTGACTGGAAGGCTCCGCCCTTTTGGAACATTACTATGATTCCGAATATAACTATGACGTCGTATTTTTTGTACATGCTGTTAGCGTTATCAATTTACGAGACGTTGTTGCTTTAAATTTACTGATCAAAGTCTCTCTCAATCAACATCAAGAATACTAAATCGATCTTAATCGAATCAAGAAACCGATTATTCCTATAATCCGATGAAAGATTAAAATTTTAACATCGTTAGGATTAAATCAGGGCGGCCTTAATCTTGTTGACACTTGAAAAGTTTCGGGGCCAAATTAAAAGGTTAAAATATTTGCCACCCAGACAAGTAAGGGGGGTGAAGAAAAGTTTCTAAGCTCGCGCCCAACCGAGTTCTTGATATGGTTTAATTTATACAATGTTTCTTTTTCTGAGGAATATTCAAGAACAATTCTTAGTGCGTTTTGCGAATGTTAACTAACCTTTCGCAGAGAGGGATTTTGATATTAGAATTGTTAAGATGTTGTGTTATTCCTGCCTTGCTGTCAACTGTGGTTGGCGCAGCCGGGGTGGAAGCCATAGGGAATGTAAAGTGGGTCACGCATCGGTTTATGCAAAAAGGGGGTTGGATAACCCTTGTTGAATGCTTGAGCTAAAAATAGCTGGTCAGATTTTTTTATTTTCTATAAGAAAATAAAAAATCTTCCATTATGAATGAAATTAAACCAAGTGTTTAGAGTGCAAATAAAAATAATGACCTAATACCAAGATGAAAACCTTCGAACCTGTCTGGGCATAGTTTAATTATTTATAAGTATTCTACAATGACGCTATTTGTTGGTGTCAGGTCAAGCAACGCCGCGAGTGTTAAAGGTACCTCCGAAGGTGAGGTATTGACATGATATATTGCATCCGAATCCGGCCTGCACGACCGAGGAGGTACCTCTCGCTACATGATACAGCCGTAAATTAACAACAACCCTGACGCGTTTCTTGCGGTTTCTCAGTAGCCGGCAGCCAATTAGGGAGTGCGGGTGCAGGAGAGCGACGCATATGCATTGACGTAACATCCACATAATTACCTGTTAAACATTCGACAAAAACATATTACAATTCGTAAACATAGTGATGTCACCATGACAACAAATTAAATTTATGACAGAACATCGTTCAGCTGGTAGGCAATAATTTGAGCAGCTAAATAATTAATACTTTGATATTTTTTCACATTTTGGTTACATTATCGAAGCTTTCATACTTGTCTCTTACATTTCAGGAAATGTTGTATGGTCCTTGTTCGTCAGAGATAATGTAGCTTCTAATGGTATTTTTTTTTAAATCAATCGTGTAGTTTTCGATCCTATTCAATGCAAACAAACAATCAGATATCAATCTCTGTGATATTAGTATAGATATACTTAGGTGAAACTACATTCATTTGTTGCCAATAACTAAACGTAAATTTAGCAATCCTTAGCAAGTTTTGTATTTATAACATGAGTAGGTATTTCCATTTAATAACCCGACACTAACCGATTCTTTCCCTTCTTCAAACAACAATAGCTTGTGTCTACAATTTCCCACACCTGCCAGTGCTCTTGTGTTTCCCCTGTAATTTCCCTGTCTAAATACCACCCGTGTCTTCACACCGACACTTTGATGTCTTGTTACCCCGTACATATGGCAGGTAGATTAAAGACTATTGAATAAAATACTGCAACAGTTAATAAGAGGGATTTCCTTTTGTTTGTTGAAGACATTGTGATTTTGTGACTTCAAAAAGATATCTATTTTAATTTCGTGAGATTCTTGACACATGGAATGTTACTTTTATTGTGGTGTTAAGATCTGGTCGAGAACCCTGTCATTCATGGGCGAAGCCAAGAGGGATTAGTAACTAATAATGGGCTATCAGAACTAACAAAACGTAGATCTATGAACTTTACTATAGGTGAATCCATATGTAAGATATAGTAACAAGATGCATGGCATCACAAATACGCCGGTCACCCGGGAAGGTACCTCTCGCTTGCATAGTGCCGTAAAGTGACAGCTGTCGCATTTCCTGCGGTTTCTGAGTAGTCGGCGACACCTTGGCGGTGGTAGAACGAAAGCAAAGCATCAGCATAACAACAATGTTATGGAAGTCTATGGGTATATCGGTAGTCACAACTCTGATTGCTATTTTAGCCCCAAACAAGAAAACACGCGTTACCGAAAACTCACAAATCGCATTTGTGCGACGATATCACGTCTCCTCGTGCCGACCCGATTCAACAGCAATGCAGCATGGTACACAGGACACCATGGGACATCCGACAAAAGAATATAACGCAGAACGTTGATATTTATTTATAGGTGAGGCTTTATGATTTTATTGGTATATAAATTTAATCATGTAAATAAATCCCATGGGCCGCCCGACTCGCACTTATTCATGAAAATCTCTGACACCAAATACTACCAGGCAAGCATATGTGTGTTGTAATTATTTTAATTTATTCAAGCTTCATCGCCGCCCCGTTTCCTCTATCGTCTCAGTCTGTCAACGTCAAACGACGTCCTTTATGCTTATGTAATCCTGCTAACAAGGAAGTCTAACGATGTTGATTTGGTGGTGAATATGGCGGTTATTTCCACTTCCTGTGGACACTGAAAGGCGTTAAGCACACAAACACTGGGTGGGATTTGATTTTCCTGTTGTAGTCAACTGGCTAAGCGAGACTTAACTCTGAAACACACTTCTAACGGAACCTTTGTGACCAAAATTTATAGTTTACGTTAGGCGTAGCAAATGTAGACGAGTATATTTAATGAGTCAGTAAGGTGACATTTTTGTCGTGTTCGCGCCAAAGAAATTTAGTCAAAAAATAATGTTACAAAACAAAACTCGAGCATACTGGCAAGTAGATTGAACTGATGAGAGTGATAGCTGACGGCTTGGGTGAATCTTAATCACTTAAGAGTATCAAAAATAGATAGTAGCAGATTGTCAGGTCTAAGTAAGCATATAAAACTTGTTAAAAATCTTTTATGCCGTTTCGGAGGAGTAAGATAAAGTTGGTTAACATTGTGACACGAGATTTTTTTTATATATATAAGATTTATCACTCAAGTTCCTGTGGTAACTGCGACTGCAGCAGGAACCTATGGCAGTTGTAATGAAGTGATTGCATATTATATAAATTCATATAAATTCCACCGTTCACACATGTTCCTGCGAAAATAGTTTTGGCAAACAGATAGACAGGCGGTTAAAAGAGTGATCCTGCCTTGCTCTTTTAATCTACGTCACCCTAAAAAATCCCAATAACATGTCTGAGCTGGGAATGAAACGCAATATCTACGAGTATTATGCACTAGAGTAACAGAGTTGCCAGTATGTATCTAGCAATGAATGGTGTAACTGATAATGAAACACACATAAATCCGAGGAACTCGTGCCCCATCAGTGACGTCATGAAAGACCACTTCATACGATGTGCCCCGTAACAGCCTCCATCACACTGCGGTTGAAATTCTACGAATTACCTGGCTAGTGATGTGACACTAATTTAATCTCGATAACTTTGACTTTCATTTTTAATGCATAATAAATATAACACTTGAATAAATAAATACACTTTATATACTACTTTCGCAATTATCTAATTTCAATTTAAATTTACGACAGGTTTCGACTTATTACTATCAGGTTTACTGATGATGATAAGCCGAAACCTGTCGTAAATGGAAATTTATAATAAATAATCGGGTAAACCTGATGGCGATAAGTCGAAATCGAACGTAAATGTAAAATAAGTAATTGTAGAAATAGTATATAAAGTGTATTTATTTATTCAAGTGCTAACATGAATTTCTATCAAGTAACAATACACTCAATCAACTACAAAATAATATAATATTAGTGTTCCCTAAAATAAGAGGCCATGTCTCGGCCCCGTAGGTCATCCGGGGAGGACGTATTAGTTGAAGACTTTTGTATTCAGGCTCTGCGGTATAGACGACGGGAGAAAGTGACGAAGCTTCCGGAGTGCTGCCCAACCCAACTGAATCCTTCTATCGGCTTCCCTTCTCGAAGATAAGTCTACCTAATTGCGAAAGCTGCGTAAAGTACTCGTCTACGACTTCGAGAATAGCACCATCGACGTTGACCGCCCTGGGGAGGACGTGTTCGTTGAATATGACCTTTGTCTTGTCCACGTTCATCCTAAGGCCAATACGTCGGGAGCATTCATTTAGGCTGTGCAACATTTCCTGCAGCTCTCCAACAATTCGGCCAACACAACGATATTGTCGGCGAAACGAATATGTACCCGCCGTTAATATTTATACTGCATTCTGCCCAGTTTAAAGTCTTAAAGACGTCCTCCAAATCATTACAATTGGCTGATTGTAATCTTGTGTCTTTTGTACCACTTGCCTTATTGTGAAAATGTGTTCCATGGTACTAAATCCTCTGCGAAACCCAGCCTGCTCTGGTGGCTGGAATTTGTCAAGCTTCGTGGTGAGACGATTCGTCAAGACTCTTGAGAATAACTCGTAAATATGGCCAGTAAGTGATATTGGTCTCTAATTTTGAAGATGTCACCCTTCTTAAAAACAAAACAACGTCAATTCCAAGCCATGTCTTGGGAAGTAGGCCCCGCTGAAGGACAAATGAACTGGTCCGCAAGTTTGTGGTAGCTCAACAGGCTATTAAACGTGCTATGTTAGGTGTTTCCTGTCCAAAAGAATTAGTAACGAAGTCACAAGGCAGACAACTAAGGTATCCGATATCACGCGATGAATAAGCTCGCTGAGGTGGCAATGGGCTGGTCACATATTCAGAAGAACAGATGGCAGATGGGCCAGTAATGTTCTGGAGTGGAGGCCGCGTTTAGGAGAAAGATGTGTTGGTCGATAGTTCACTAGGTGGAAGACCCATCTCTTTGCAGTATGGATCCGGGATGGATGCGAGTGGCAGGAGATCGGTCGTGATCGTCGACTGAATGAAGCCTATGACCAGCAGTGGACCGATTAGGGCTGATAGTAAAATTAGTGTAATCTAACCTAATACTAGGATTATTTTCTTTTCATTAGATTGGTTGCGGATCCCCAGACACTTTTAGCTTAATCTCTTGGGTCCCCGCGACCATAGCAACCTGGCGATACAGACCTAGCAAAATGAGAGCCCACATCCATCTTAACATAAAAAAATTGTATTCACTAGCGAAAGAAAAGAACACTATTATTACTTAATAATTATGAATGAAAATACAAACAGTTTAATAATAAGTAAAAGAAGCATCTGAAGATAAAGCACTAACTAAGTGGATTTAATCACAAATACGTAAATAGATAAGTGACAAAGGTCAAACGAACATCTCTTGATTACATCATTCTGTTGGCTGGTGTGACAAGGTATGTATTTTAGCACCACCACCATGAATAATAAAGCAATGCTCTCTAATTTTAATCAGAAGTGTTGGTACCCTATTGCTAAGCATTAGTTTAAATCATGCCTCTTATGTCGAGTTGGCATTCGTGCAATTAGTGAATTTTGCTGACTTTAGGTTACATAGATATGTTGCTCTTCTTTACCCCCACTCCACTGATGGATAACCGGACATTCACAAACCAATTGAAATACTCTATACGTGAAGGTAGTGCATTATGATGACTTACACTAGAAGGTGAAGAAAGGCTTGTAAAAACACAATTCAATGAAGCTGGTGTGTTTAAGATATCATAAAACTGTGAACATAAAGTCGGGCTGTAATAAATTATATATTACGCTAGGAGGTCGTTCCATTGATCTATCTCTTCTGAGATCTTGATGTTATATATCTATGATCTGATGATCTTGATATCTCATAGAGATACTATATATTAATTATAATGACATTCCATTATTCTATCGTCTACTGTTGTATCCTCTTTCAAAGAACGCCAAAATTCAAATCTATCGATGGTATGAACTGGAGCATCTCTACACAATCGACGTGTCTTTTCATTTCACGTGACATTAGGCCAGCTGACCCGCGCAACGACCGTCGGATCTGGTCCAAGTGGATAATAAATTATTATTGATTGTAAAGTTACAGCTGTTTTGAACACTTTGATTGTAGCAAATTGTGTATTTGTCCTATGGAGTTTACTATCTATAAGGTTATACCAAATTTTTGCTATTAATATAAGGTTATACCAAAAATCGAACTATGAAAGCTCGCGTGTACTCAGATTAATACATAATTTATTCTATGACTTGTAGCATGACATCCAAGCGATTTTTTTTAGACAAAATTGTGCCTAACCTAACCAAACTGCTCGATCCAAGTTCGAGTTGTGGTTATACAGCTGCGCAACTCTGCTTTACCTTGTCCCGATTAGAGGCTACTCAGGCTGATCAAAACGCGATTGAATGACGTGTAATCTATGAGTGTACAATTGTGTAATGTATGAGTGTATTATTACAATGAAACTTCTTTTACGGATTTGACATATATTTTAAACTACCCGAATAATTACTTAGATGTTGCGATTAACGCAAACTAAACAATTATTCGAGTAATTTTAACACAATATGACATCAGGACATCTGTCATCTCAGTCCGCCGTAACCACGACTATTGTAAACCTTCTGAAACGTTGAGTTGATTAAATAATTAAATAAACTGCGATAAAATCCGTAAAAGTAGTTTTATTGTTATGAATAACATTCGAGTAGACTTAAAACATCAATATATGAGTGTATTTTCTATAAATCAGTTCTATTGTCACAACAAGCTTTACCCGGTATAAAAAACACGACTCTGTAGATGAAAGTACCACGCAGCATTACAGCGGAATTGGGCTGGCACAGGAAAGTACTCCTATGTTTGCTTGCAGCTGTCGACTATCGCGCGGCTGGCGAGTCGCAGAGTGCCCGTTGGCCATTATTGGGGAGGATAATAGAATATATACTTAGACATTAAGGGATATACTCTATATTACCGCGTCCGCCTCAGTGTATGTCTTACACCAAACTAAATTGAGTCTGGGTGACGATTACGTTCTCTGTGGTTTCAACTGTAATGTCTTACGTTTTCTGTCAAATTTACGTTCAACAATGACACAATGACAATGTCATCCCTTTGACATTGTCATTTACAGTATGGAAGTGCTCAGTTAGTGTCAAGGCTTGCTAAATGCCTTTTTGAATACAAATTTTGAAGTAATGAATACGCCATATGATTTTAATGAACATGTACGTCTAATTAACGCAGACATAGGTGTATAATTTTTTCACTTGAATAAATTGTGTACTTTTTCTTTGTTTTTAGATTTTCATTTACAAATAATTATAAATTGTTTCGCAAATCGAAAAAAATAAAATTTATTCATATAGTGACAACATGAACTTCACTTCCACCAAGAAGGGACAATACATTCAATCAACTGTATGTATTGTTCATTGGTTAACTCACAAACTCAAAATTCCAAGTGATACCTCGCTAGCTGTGTTGTCAATAGAAAATTTCATAAAACTCTTTGTTAAGTAAGAAATAAAATATATTCGAGTCGATACAATAATGATAATGTCACTTATCCGAACTTCGACCACGACGCCCATCTCTGTAGGAACTGGCAGACCGCGTGGAACAAATTGTGGTGCTTGAGTGTGTGTGCAAACACAAGTGCTCTCCCCGTTCCCTCATTCTCCTATTCAGATGGGATGGCAGTCCGACACGACCGGAGAGAAACCTGGCTTACACCCAATGACTTTACCTTTTTAGACGCGGAGTTTAATACCGCCAACTTTCTGACTTCTGAACTCCCTAAATGGGAGAATCCTACCCCGCTAAAGCCTCACAGTAGCCATTCAGTAGTGGGCCCTTTAGGTAGACTAGGTGACCTCCGCTCTGTTGGCAACATGAACACCACGGCAGTGTGGGCCCTTATAACGTTACCCAGACTAGGCTGCTGCCACAGGGGAGTTGTCCAGATCAATCCTATCATGACCGCGCAATGGGAGGGGTGTCCAACCTATTCCTGGCTGGAATTAGTATCCGATAGGAGACCAAGCCAGGTTTCAGTTATTAAACTTATATTTATTTTAACCCGTGACGTGCACAAGGGGTATGTGGAGACGTGCACTATTTTGAAGCTTAAGAGGACAGGCTAGCGGACCTATTTAGTGACCGACGTCCATTAACATCCGCATGAGTCATGGTTAAGCACATGCGTTCTTCTCCCTCTATTGAGCCACCGGCTGTACCATAAAAAACTGTCTATCGGTTACGGATGATGTTCTTGCGTTCTCTAATTGATGAACGCTTCGTGAAAGAGATGGCTTGCTACAGTCTCTGGCTGGCTCTGCTCATTCAGAACATTACTCGGAACGTTAGTAGGACGTCATACCTTTTCATACCTACAGTTAGCGTTATAAATTTACAACACGTTTTCCCGTCTGACTTACTGATCATATCCTCTTTTTTTATTTATTGACGCGGGGAAACGCATTTACGCGTCTTCACTGGCCCTGGGTAGGGTCCAGTGGTGTGTGAGGCTCGCGGCAAATTATATAGTGCCGTATACCCACAGAAACCACCGTGAGTGCCACCAGTGCCGCCTTTGGTGAGGTGCCCCGGAACAAACAAATCATCAGGGCACCTCGACGGCAAGTGAGCCTACAAAGGGACCGACGCCACCTCCACAGATGGGGTTGTCCCGCACCACATGACACTTTGGGTCAGTGCAATGGGGTGAGATTCCCATCCTCGCCCCTTGCCCCGTGCGCAAAAGCGTCGTAACTTTTTCTCTTTTGTCCCCTCTTCTTATAACAGGGGTACGAAGAGCAGCACCTCCTCCTGCTCTTTAGTCTCCTCTTTCTATAGGAGGGACACTAAGAGCTGCCACCTCCTCGGTTCAATTGGCTTCGCCCAAGGTGTCACGGATTACCCCAGGCTATTGAGACCAAAAATTTTAACATCACTAGGATTAAACCAGGACGGCCTCCGTTGTCATGCTTTACCATGCATGCAGGTAATATTATGGATGTGAAAGATGTTACCACGTCAGAATTAAGTATGAAACAATAACGTTGAGAGTTACGCTTTACCGCGTAAGCCTCAGACACGTACAATTTTGGCATTCTCACAAAACTCCCAATCCATACGGAATCACATTACTAAAAGTCAGAACACCCTTATTGTCTTTGAAAGTAACTCAAAAATGGGTTATCGTTAAAAAACCGGTAAGCCTTACATTTCTCACGGGTAGAACCTACCGATAACGTTGAATAGCGTTCCATTACCAGGAGGTGGCCCCCTAGAAGATGGGGGGATCCTCCCAGGATTTGTCACGGTAATATATTACCCCGAAGATATTTCTCTTAGTTAAAAAATATTTTTGTGGAATTTTTCTATCTATTACATTCAGTCTGCAGGGTGTGTGATAAGGTACAAATCGGTTAAAGTCTCCAAGTCTATCAAATTAAACAGTGAAGGTTAGTACTTTCTGCGTTGTAGCCGACTTGGTGGGGCAGAGGGAGGGAGGGGGGTAGTCGAGTTAGTTCGAGATATCCTATAGTGTTTCGTGTGGAGTATAATTAATGTTAGTTTCGGTTTTTGACTGCTCTGTGCTGACGGCAGCGTCTAATACAGCTGCACTAGTTGCTATAAGACACGTCGGGCGACGGTCCATGTGAGGTTGTGATCGATAGGGAGATAGATCCCCTTTTCCGCATATGGGCAGAATACATCACGATACTTATTAGAGATTAGCCAAAGTTTTTTTTATAGAATAGGCGGGTAGACGAGAGCCTTTTTACGCCTACAGGCGCCCATGAACATCCAAAAAATTACCATGCTCCCCCCTCCAATGGGACACCGGCTACTCACAAATAGCACTAATCGCAACACTGGAGATGTCAGTTTATGGCTGTATTATGCAAGCGAGAGGAGCCGGCCGAATTCCGTTGCATATGAGGATGTAGTGTCACGCACTCTTCCTAACTAACTAACATTATCTTGGCAGAGAGGGCAGAGTCCACGCGCCCCTATCTAATGAGTGGGGCAGCTCACGCGTGACAGCTAAAGTTGGCCTTGCATTATCGTGGGGGCTGGAGATGCTTGTTGAGCTATCATGACTGGGTGGAACCGTCCCCCCTATTCCAGTCATTAAGATTGTTACACTAGTCTTATATTAGTTCTTATATATTGCCACCAAATGTCACCGACTGCTCCTTGACCCCCTTAGCTAGAAAAAATTATTATATACGTGTTCTCACCATTGAGGTTTAGTAAGGGGTGAAGCCACTTTAGCAGCCCAAATGGGCCGGCACGACCGGGGAGGTCTCGCAAATGACACCACCGTGTAGTGACCGTGGCGTAGTGCTCCATAAGTGGCTGCGCGGTC
>JAFELO010000122.1:225742-306641 GCA_017140195.1 Eumaeus atala
ACTAGTCTTATATTAGTTCTTATATATTGCCACCAAATGTCACCCACTGCTCCTTGACCCCCTTAGCTAGAAAAAATTATTATATACGTGTTCTCACCATTGAGGTTTAGTAAGGGGTGAAGCCACTTTAGCAGCCCAAATGGGCCGGCACGACCGGGGAGGTCTCGCAAATGACACCACCGTGTAGTGACCGTGGCGTAGTGCTCCATAAGTGGCTGCGCGGTCCCGCTTCTTACGGTTTTTTGTTTCCGATGCCTCATTAGGAAGAGGTAGTGCGAGGCTGCATAGGAGGAGGTAGTGCCATGCATGAATTGGGCCGGCACGACCGGAGAATTACCTCTCGCTCACTGCCGTAAAGTGACAGCGTCGCGGTCGCGTATCGTGCGGTTTGTGAGCAGTCGGTGACCCATTGGGAGGAAGACAGGAAGGAGGGCAACACATCTGGGTATCATGCGAATATCCATGGGCATCGCTAGGCATCAAAAGGCTCCGATTGCTCGTTTGCCCCTTGATGCTTTTAAAAACTAACTTATAACTCTTAACTTCAGTCCTCGCTCAATGACACTTTTCGCAACGCTTTTATCACATATTCTCCAGATTACACGTCAAGCTCAAGCGTGCCTAAAGGAGTTTTACTTTAAAAAAGATATCCAGAGACGCATAATAAAGAGTGTTTTCGCAAATTCACTGGCGATATGAAAACAAAATGATAAATGAGACAAGATTGTTGCGAAAAAAAATTTTTGCAATACCAATTATGTGTTCGCAACGAGAAACGGATACTAAAAAAAACTTTAGATTAATTAAACCTATCAGACGGCACGGTACGGTATGCAAAGAAAAAATAATTTAAAAATCTGGTTTTTTTTACACAATAGGGGGGCAGACGAGCATTCGGAGCTTTTTTACGACTACTGACGCCCATGAACATCCACATAATTACTATGCATATGCGTTGCCCTCCTCCCTCTCCCCTAATGAGCCACCGGCTACTCACAAACGGCACGAAACGCGACACTGAAGACATCACTTTTCTGCGGTATTACGTGAGCGAGAGGTACTTCTCCGGTCATGCCAGCCTGATTCCGTTGCATAGGTCATGCACTTTGCAATGCACTACCTCCTCCTATGCAGCATGGCATCACCTCTTCCTAAAAATGATGCAGCACGGCACTACCAGTGACCAAGTGTGTGTAGAACAAGAAAGCTACACGTCTGCTTTACAATTATGTGAATGTCTAGGGGCGACGATATTCATAAAGCTCCTACTACTGACTGGCCCTCTTATATAATCTAGTATTATGACGCTGCAAGTTTGTATGGTTGAACGTGAAAATCTCAAGGACCACTACTTCGATTTGCACAATTATTTTGGTGTTAAGTAGACCATTATGGGGGCTTTAAGGTTATATACGTCTGACAGATAGGAGCGAAAGATGTGGGCGGGCAAAACCGCAGGGCGCTTCTTGCAATTGGGGCAAACGAGAGACATAATTAAATAGCATTCCGACATCTACTTGTTTTGTACACTGTACATAATATATACATAATCAAGATGGATTTATTCTCCATATTTATTTACATTTAACTTTTGGGCGACAAAACATCGGCCCTTTTGAATTTATTACCTTGAGATTTTGTAATTGTGTAGGGGACGGGTGTTACATTACATAAATGGTGGATGACCAGTGTCAGGTTCAGAGCTTAATGACTGCTGTACTTCCACCCCTTCATAAAGCACACTGTCGCCATCTCGACATTGACCGTTTCTACTCTCCTATTTACCTTAGATCGTAAGTGTGTAGCTCAGCATGGTTTCTTACAAATAAGAAGAAATATTATTATTACTATAAAGCTACTGTTCCCGACTGGGCTAGAAAACGGGAAATGTTTGGAAAAAAAGAACAAACTTCCATGATACCTGCTGCAACCGACACGGCACGGCTTGCCGAGTTTGAACGTGTGAGGTGATGTTAGATTCGTTTTGATAAAGGTTACACTACAATATATTCATCTCAAGTTTAGGGGGGCAAATTAGAAATCGGAGCCTGGAGACTACCGACGCCTCCGACATTCTGCATTACTATCAGGCGGATGTTTTCTTTCCGCTACCTCTGCAAAGACCACTGGCAAACCGCACGAAACGCAACACAGCTGTCACTTTTCAGTGACATGTGAGTGGTGCCGCCCTATCCAGTAGTTTTTCTCTGCTTTTTCAATTTAGTATTATGCTATCATTACTGTATTTAAACAGGATGGATGTCACCATGTTGTTGGCAAGTATAACCCCTCAGAGAGAAATCTCACACAACTTCCACTATTTCCAAACAAATTTTTATTGGCGACAGGAGTTTTCGAGATTGGAACTCACTGTCCAGTGAAATGGTTATAAAACAACAAAATTAACCTGAAACGTATATAATGAATTTATAAGAATAAAGTCCCGGTTTTATAGGACAAAATTCTCGAGTATCTGTTAGGAACTTAACTGTCAAATAAGCGACAAATTTTGGTTCCACAAGTTCGAAGTAATTAATATGAAAGATTTATGTGGTAGTTAAGAATTAAGTATCGACTAGGTACTCATTACAATTTACTAACATAATACCGCCGTGAAGTGACAGTTTCAGTGTCGCATTTCGTGCGGGGGGAGGGGAGTAAGGTCAACGCATCGACATAGTAATTATGTGGATGTTTATTGGCGTCTGTGGTCGTAAAAAGGCTCCGATTTCTCGTTTGCCCCCTATTCTATAACAGAAAGGTACTCGACATTCTAACAACTCGTGCAACCGCCCCTTTAAACTGTTAATACATAAATAAAATTCGTCTATTTTTCCTCTGACAACAATCACTTCATTTTTACTTTAGTTAATTACAATCAGGAAAGGAAAATATGGGCATTTTATCGGAAACCAACGTTTCAGTAATGTGGGAAATGTCTCATGAAGGGAAGGAAAAGATAAAATGTATAAATGAATAAGGGTTCACGGTGGGATTGATTTGTGAAGTGAAAACTAATGTAAGCGCTTTCACTAATCTTTGGGTGAACAAAAATCGTGGGAGACACGTCATCGTAGCACTACTACCGCGTGCGAGGTATACTAAAATCATGGAACTCGCGTCATCATGATGCTTTTCATCACAGAACGCAGCTACGCGGCGCAAGCACTATTCACCTGCGTCATCATCACCTGACGCGCGTGACGTTATAATTTTTGTTACTATAATGCAATTTTTGACTTCTACCGCCAACCCAAACGCTATGATACTAGACATCCGCGCAAGCTACATTGTAGATATGTTCGCATCTACTCGAGCTCAGGACCTCGCCAAGGAATATACTCATCACCAAGCCACGAGCCAGTCCGCCAGGGTCTACGTGGAATAAAGAATCCTTCCAAAATCCAAGACACCCCTTCTTAATAGCAACGGGGATCAGGGGAGTAATCTGATCCTTTCGATGACTACCGACGCCTGGACGAATGGACGCAGATGCGTTGCCCTCCTGTCATCCCCCCACCAATGGGTCACACTTTGGTGGGTTATAATCTACCTTAACTTCCAGAAATACTGATGAATTACATCCTACTAAACCTATTCGTTTATAGTATAGTGGAGCGAACGAGTACTCGGAAATTTTTGCGCCTATGAATCCGTAAAATTACTATGGCGATACGTTGTCCTTCTTTCCGCCCCCCCCCCCAATGGGTCACCGGTTATTCATAAAAAATCACGAAAAGCGTCACCGAAAGTGTCACCTTACGGTGTCATGTGAACTAGAGGCACCTCCCCGGTAGCACCGACCCAATTCCGCTACAATGCTACTAAACTTGTTACTAACGCATGAAACAGCAGTTTATTTGGCCCCTGCCCAATAACAGTTACCAGTGGAACTGGCCCTTGCAGTGTTTACAAACAGTTTTAATTAATCACTACTTCAGTTATTTTTCAGTCGGAAACTCAAATCAGCGTACAACTTGTTAACTAACAGTTCTATTTGTTAATTCTGCAAAGAGATTTACTTTCAAGAAGTTCAGAAGAGTGCAAGGCTGCAGAATTGCAGCTGAATTGTACCGGCGCATAGGAGGATGTAGTGACATGCATATGTAGGGCCGGCACGACCGGGGAAGTACCTCTCGCTTACTTGATACCGCCGTAAAGTGACACCTACCTGGAGAGGTGAAAAGGAGGGCAACTCATTGGCATACTTATGTTGATGTTCATGGGCTTCGGTAGCCGTTGAAAGGCTCCGATTGCTCGTTTCTCCCCCTATACTATATAAAAAATAAAAGAGTGAAAACTTAAACCTATCAAGCCACAATGACCTACATTTAGTAGTGCACGCTTTTAGCGCTGCGTAGCTACTACGAGTTATGCGAACTCATATTTTTCCCAATGCTCACACCTCTAAAGAAGATTTCACTTCAAAAATCGCAAAACCAGAAGTAGAAGTAAACCCAGTTTCATGATTTCCTTACAAAAACTACATTTATTTATACACACAAAATGTTCTAATAAGGCGTATAAATTGAAGCTTACGCAAGACTCAGGATGGTATATTGCGAACCATAAATGAATATTCCAGTTATTTCCATAACCACAACTTTACCGAGCGGTTTATAATTTCATCAGTTTACTTTGCTCTACTTCGTTTAATTTCCATTTTTGTGTACAGATGGCGTTGCAATGTTATTGTCTATTTTGAACGGTTTGGTTTTGTTAAAGTTACGATTTCTTGCTGGTATTTCCATGGAATTATCATTATTGGAGAGACAGCCTCGAGGCTAAGTGGTAAGCATGTTTGTACGGTGCGTGAGGTCCTGGGTGCAGGTGCCAGGCCGGGCGACAAGTGTTACTGGGACTTTTCGATGTCTAGTAACAGTCCGTAGTGATAAAGTTGGCGGTGTTTCACCGCTGTGCCGCGGAGTGCACGGTAACCCGTCGTTACTGTGCCTGATTTCTCTCCGGTCGTGTCGAACTGCCGTCTTATTGGATTAGGGTAACGCGGGAACATGTACACACTTTAACACTATAATATGTGCTGTGGTACGCCTGTCTCTACAAATCCGATTTCGGTTACCAGGACATTTGGAGTCTATTGTTTAAGAAACGATACATGCCGAAGGAAATCAGGTGGCGAAAAGCGCTAAAGCGTCACGCTCTTGTCCTATTTGATCGCCGTTTCCCACTATTTCACTCCTGATATTTTTACATACGTGAAAAAAACTATTTTTATAATCTTTTACCTAAAAGTGTAAAATTGTGGCTGAAAGCTGTGATGAAAAGATATTTTTCAAGTAGGACTCTATTTTTGATTGAAACCGCGAGGCGCAGCTAGTACATATTTATTCTTCCTCCCGTGCATCCATCTTGCATCTCGAAATATTCCTTCCGTGTACTTGTTTACTTATTCAAGCGGTAAGCGACTTAAGCAGAGGATTTGAATTTTTGGCGCGCTGCAAATGAGATTCAGACGCAAGCGAATGATGTTCTAGTGTTTATGTTATCCAGTTACATCGAATTTGTAAATAGGGTTTCTTTTTGTAAAAAAAAAGTTTACATTTTTAAGCCAAGCTCTGCATTGCAGTCGAAATGTGCCGGCACGTCGGGGCTCATCTTGCTCGCTGATGCTGCAAAACGACAGTTATGCTGTCGCGTTTTGTGTGTGTAATTTTCCGGCCCATTAAAGGGAAGATAAGAAAATTCCAATGCGAAACATCAGAATAATAATTAAGTATGATGTATGCGACAGTGCATCAGCAGCAGGGGGAAAAGGCTATCGGGCTGCAGCGTCCGGTGGCTCCTTATCCCCTTCATATCTTAAATTCACCTTTCCCCTGTACTACTCGATAGCTCCGGCAATTCATAACTTAAATAAATTCAATTAAACAAGGAAATCAAACTGAATTTAAAAATCTATTAATGTAACTTTGAACAAAAAAAAATCTTGCCTGATGATTATTGTTAGCTGTACCTTCCATCATCAAGTAGTGAGATGATGATTTTACTCTCTTCGGTATTGAAGTCGGTTTAAACACTGTCCCAGTGCGACTTGAAGTGGCAAGCAGAATGTCCCACGGGCATGGAACCCTCTGCGAGCACGGATTCACTCGTTTTGTATAAAGTGACTTCCACAAACCTCTAGCTGTTTCTTTTCTGCGATACAACAATAAATTACGAGGTTCGGTTATTAAACTGCACTGTATTTTCATTATTCTTGCCAAATTTCATGATCCTAGGTCAGTGGGACGTTTGCTTTAAGTCAACAAATTTTTTAACGTAAAAAAACTCCGGGTGTTTTTTTCACTAGCCGCCTTGAGAATTTCCAATAGCACCAGGCAACAGAACCATGTAGCACGTTAAACAAAAGTGGAGAACAGTGATTAATTCCCAGTACATTTATACTTTTGTGGCTCTTTATTTATCAACTGGAATGCTTCCAGAGGCGTCATTTGTTTGTTCACGATATATTTGTCTGGCGTCGGCGAGTACATTTGGGTTCGATTCAACTGGGAATAAAATTGAATATTGGAATAACACTTAGAATATTTACTTCAACTCGGAAGTGATATTTGGAAGAAATCTTTTCAACTGTATTTTTGGATGCTTTATAAACTTGTGGTTTATATTTTAGGAGTTTGCTGATAATGTCACGTAGGGCTAAAATTTATTCGAAATTTGAATAACTTTCGCTAGTCACATAAAGATATAAAAACAAACAATTTTAGATGACCGACCAGCGCAGTAGTAAAGTAAAGCGGGTATGCCGAGCACGTGACGCCATAAGTCGCTGATTCAAATCCCGCCTGGGTCATGGATGTTTATATAACTAATGCATGTATTTCAACACTAAGCTTTTTTTAATTTGTACTATTTTTTTACTTTTTGTGTGATTAATTTCGTGAATAGAGAGGGAAATGTGTTACAGGAAACTGCACATGTGCAATTTCACTATGGAATGAATATTTTAGTAGCGCTAAAATATTAAATTCTTTTTTGATAATATTAATTATGATTATTGTCTTCACGTGTGTTTTATCTTAAATGCATACAGTTTCCCGCTGTTTCACCCACGTGAATACACTTGGGGGTCGAATTTCTCAAAATCCGGCCTCTGTGAACACCTGCACCTAAGAAGAATTTGAAAGCTCCCAGCACCTTGTAGTTTATCAGTTTTCCTGATTAGTTAGTAGCCTATCGCGTTTATATATCGAGTATTAACACCCCGCGGTTGCACGCGTATACTACTCAAAATTCAATATTATAAATTTCATCCCTCTATTTCACCCTCTAAGGGGTTGAATTTCTTTACTAAGTGCACACTTACATCATGAAATTAAACTCTAAATCAAGTTTCAAGGTTCTCGGTGCAGGAGCTTCGGCTGTGCGTTGTCTGTCTGTCCGTCAATCAGTCGCTCAATAACGGAAGAATATTGTTTATTTAAACTATTTAGCCCATTGCGGGGAAGGGTAAAAACTAGGGCAACGCATCGGCATAGTAATAATGCTGCTGATCTTCTGTAGTCGTGAAGAGGCGCGGATTCCTCATCTGTCCCCCTATAATTTAGTAAAATATAAAATTTTAGATAACATACACAGTTACACACACGACTCTCCTGACTCGCCTTATTCCTGACACATGATCCCACACAACAAAAAATCAAAATCTACATACATTCAAGAAACTTTTTTTTACAAAGACAAAACAGCAGTGGCAGTTTTTTTTCGTGCCCGATAAGAAAGGCGATTTGTCATATCATCTGTATAATTTATCAAATGTGTATCATCAATAATATTTACTCCGTAATCTATTTATGTATCTGAGTTGGCAGGAGCCCAGGCACTCGGTGAGATCAGTTCTCGGCATATACGGCCATACTTTATGTTGCATTGTTGTGTCGTGATTCAAGGAATTGTTTAATATATTTTAGTGTTTTAAAGAATAGCTCTCGATGTTTTAAGCTTACGCGAATATTACCCATTACAATAAAACATCTTCCACGGATTTTATCGCTATTTATTTGGACGGGTGGACTGACCCTCCACGTGACCATGGTTGCTGTAAAGCTTCTGAAACGTCGGGCCAGTTAACCGCGATAGAACCAATTTTAAAAAATTATGAAACTTTGATAACGTAACCAATGCAATGTCGTGAACAAGTGACAAAGTGAACACTTCCGTCGCTGCAGAAATTATTGACAACTAGCTGCCCCGACAGATGTTGAATGGTCATGTGAACACGCCTGAAATTAAAGTTTATTGTATATATTTTTGTAAACCAATGAATATCGGTTATATCTTGTGAAATATCCGCGAGAAGCTGGGCCGGACTGCCAGTGTTTCTATTTTAATTAAAATAAATAAAAGGTCTTCTGGGGGTATAAGATGTTAAAGGTTTAGTCGGACTTTCATATACATTTATTTGATCACGGGCCCTCCACATTCATAGTCACGAACAATCTTAAGATACAACAAGAACAAACAAATGAATGAGCACAACTTTTTATTAGGGTTAATAAAAAGTGGAGGTATGAAGTGTTATCTTTGCAATTATCCGGGACACCCAGCTGCAACCTGCATGTTCCCTTATTTATCTTATTGTAACCTCAACCACCTGTCCCATTCTCTTGGCTTCATGAGCCAACTAAAATCAGGTAATATATATACTCAGTTACAATTAATTAGAATTTGACAACCAGTTTTCACGCGTGGCATACACTATTCAAACTAAAACATTATTGATATGGTTTGTCAAATTAATAGCCGTACAGATAATGAAATTAACAACATCAAAATGCACACTTAAGAGAATTAAGACACTTTAACATTAAAGATTATATGACACGGAGCGTCGGCAAGAAACCATGAACTCACCCTTTTATATATAATATAATTGTTATTTGATATACTTTATATCATGAATATATGTAGATTCACGGCGAAAAAGATAAAACTATTTAATTATGATTTGAGGATGGCAGATAGCGTGAGCCTTCCTAAATATTTCCATCCTCCCCATCGCAAAAAGGAAAAGGAGTGACTTTTCTTCAACACAGAGAACATTAAGCCTTACAGTCAAAGATGACAGATATACTTTTTTATACAATGTTTATGTAGCAGAAATATAATTGCTCCACTAGTTTCTTATAAAAAATGGCCTTTCATTTCAAACGTCGCCTAACTAAATTAACCAACCGCTGGATGGTTACACGTACAGACAAGCCAAAGCGAACTTGGAAATTGAACAAATGAAGAGTATTGTGAGCCTCGTCTCAAAGGCAGACTCAACACAAGACCGCAGATAGACAGTTTAGATTCACTTCGCAAAGAGATGACTGTTTCGTGCTGCCATACAAGCAGCTCGTTAGATATCATCGTTTTACACACGACGGGTACGATACCAGGAATCGTAGCGGTAAACGCGTCAGTGAATATCTCCTTCGTCTCTATCCACGTCTTTTATTGTAATTTACTTACGACGTTCACGGCCCAGTAGTATTAACGTGTCGGGATGTTATTTAGTGGTCAAAACTGAGATAATCTGACTGTGCAATCTTACAAGTAGTGTTTCTTTGGTAGGTAGCACTTGTTTGAGTACTATACTTGAACCCCCGTTCTGATTGTCGCAAAAAATTCGAAACCTTCATAGGCAAATCCCAAGCCCAAAAGCGAACTATTATTTTCGGGGGCTTTAAGATGGCTCGCGCCCTCTTGTGAGATGAGAAAAAGCAAGTACATACATACTTTTAGTAAGAGGAGGATGTAATGTCATGCATGATGTATGACACTACATCCTCCTGTGCAACGGAATTGGCCGGCACGACCGGGGAGGTCGCTCCTCTCGCTCACTTAATACCGCCATGAAGTGTCACCTACGGCGTCGCGTTACTGGGTTAAAAAATTACTCATCCCATTGGCTGTCATCTAGGCATGATATGTCAATATTTATAGTAACCAAGAGTCCGGCTAAAGTCGGGCATCTATATGCTTTCAATATGCACGTCCATCCAAATAGAATGCAAATAACCAAGAAATTTTATTGCTTAAAAAACGAGTATATTCATAGAAGCTATTTGTATTTGTCATGCAAAGGGACAGAGTACTGATGATTGAGTACTTTACTGAAACTGAGTGACCAGCCGTCTAGCTAATAGACTTAGCAAAATCGCCAGCTGTTGGATCACGCGTCGAACTTGACCTCACGATATGTCGCGAGGTGTAAACGCAGTGCTCAAACCCGATCATATCTGATTTGTATATTTAATGAGTCCCAGCCGCCGGTTCTCGTTATTTTTGTAAAGGATTCTTAAGCGGAATATTCAATTAGAGCGGCTGAGATTTATAATTCTGAATAACCTCCTAAGACACTTCAAACTTGTTGTTAAGGAGTTCACTCATTATTAAGCGTTTTAAGGTGTGCTGTGGAAAAGAATTGCCGTGTAAAGTCTTATGTACAGTCAAGGAAGTGGTAGCGCCACGCTGCGTAGGAGGAGGTAGTGCCTCGCATAGTGAATGATACTATCTACATCCTCCTGTGCAGCTGAATTGGGCCCGCACGACCGGGTCGGTACCCCTCGCTCACTTGATACCGCCGTAAAGTGACACCTACGGTGTCACATTTCGTGCGGTTTGTGAGTAGCCGGTGGTCCATGGGCGGTAGGTGAGAAAGGAAGGAAACGCATCGGCTTAGTAATTATGTGGATGTTCTTGAGCGTCAGTATTCGTAAAAAGACTCCGGTTGCTCGTTTGCTGAACTATTCTATTGAAAAAAAAAATAAGAAAGAAAATATACATTATTATACACACATAAGTATTTCATCATCATTATCATTATCGGCCCTTATCGGCCCCCTGCTGGACATAGGCCTCTCTCAATGAATGCCAAGACGACCGAAGTATAAGTGTTTACAGAATAATTATATACATTCAAGACTGTGTGAGCCATTACCCACGAGGGCGGCCTCATCATTACGGTAGCGATTTCTATCGTACAACCAAAAGTAAAGAAAATTCACTCAAACATCATCATGAGGTAACATCATAATATTATATGATAATTCATGAACTTCTGGCCCGAATTGAGAAGTTACTTTTGTGTTGAATAAATGGTCCATTGATCGGGGAAGGCCACGGGACGCTGCGACTTATAGGCACTAGTTGTATATGTTATACACGAAACTGGAAATCTACAAATCGGAGCCTTTTGAACCCTCACGGAACACTCTTTATAGTCTAGAGAGACAATCAAGTAGACCGATTATTTGAAACTAAATTTCCGATATAGGAATATGTATCCTTTCTTGTCTTCAATGAACCACCCTAAAATATTTCCGATGGTACAAAACAGCATATCATTTTTTTTTTGTTGTGTGGGGGGCAAAGGAGGAATCGTAGCCTGCCGACGTATACCGACGCCCACAGACATCCTTCTGTATTATAGTTGTACATATGTGTTGACCTCCTTTTCTCCTTCACTCCAACGGGTCAGCTGTCGCTTGCTGTGCCCTAGTGAGCCGAGAGGTAGCTCCGTGGCTGTTCCCAACACAGCTGCAAATCTGCTATAGCACTGCGTCAGAAGACTAATCAAGACCTCTATCTGACATGTGTATGCGGAACCCTGAAAAGACAAAGAAATCGAGGGAACTCTACACCTCCATTTGGCGAGTCTTTATATACGGAACCCTGAAAATCGTAGCCCCGAGAGTTCCGTACACTATTGTCCGTTGTCCGACTATTTCGTTCGTCATATCCAAGTTTTGTAATAATATAAAAAAGTTAGTCCCAACTCGTCGCATTTCAAATGCAATTCAACAACAGTGTCGCATCGTGAATAAGCTTAAACTGAGTGCCTTCGGGGATCCGAGCACACGGACATCCAGGAAATATAACATTAATCGTTGACGACCAAGTTATTTCAGGACACCTCCATTCCTTGGTCCTACGAATATATGTCGGTTCGCCATGCGTCTTTTACCGTATTTTCTATGGGGAGTGTTCCGAGGAATTGTTCCGCTTATAATCAGAGTTCCATCTCATGACATCGCGACAGAACTCTAAGCTCTACCCGTCGCTTTGATATCCGTAAATCCTCAACAGTGTGGCTCAAACGCCACCTTCTACCGCGCACAACTGTACTGTGGAACCAGCTGCGTCCCTCGGCAGTTCCGATCCGATACGACTTCGAGGTCTTCAAGAAAAGAGCATACCTGTTCCCTAAAGGCCGGGAACGCTTCTGCACGACGCCTAGTCTATGGGTGGCGGTAGTCACTACCACCTGCTCATTTGCCCCAATTTCATCAAAAGAATTGTCTAATATAAGGAGACTGAAATTCTGAAAGAAAATGTCTAATCTATACCATTGACGTTCAAAAAGAGATTTCTAAATTTCTGTTTTGACTGGCTACGTTTTATATTCTTTTATTTAAATAAGGCCACAGTTCAAATGATTTATTCCTCTCCTTATTTTTTAAAGCTCAAGGAGGAAAAAGAGAAAACGAAATGTCTAAAATCAATAGCGTACTAGAGTAGGTATTGTCATTCAGAAAGAGATTTCCAAAGTACCGTTTTGAATAACAACTCTTACATTTTTTAAATTTAAATAAGGCTCCAAATGAAATAAGTTGCTGCACTCTGGGAAAATACAAATCGAAGGGTTACCGACGCCCACTGGCATCCACATAATTTTTTGCATATTTGTTACATTTCTTATCTTCATCTTCCCTAGAGACCACAACAAACTCGACGCTAACTGGCCGCCACTGGACACAAGTCATTAATACGCTTCTTCGTACGCTTTCTCGATATTATGGTGACGGCTATTTTGAAAATAGTACCCAACGTATAATATTGAGATTTCATCAAAATTATATGTGTAATTTCAGCATAACTTTTCGGGAGGCAAATTGAAAATATCATAAAACCCTGCTTATACGTCTAAAACAATCTGAATCTCTCGCTTTAAAACATATAAGTATAGCAAGAGGTAGTTCCACGCTGCATCGCAGCCGAAATGAGACGGCAGGACCTTTCGCTGACATGCCATCACCGTAAATTTGATAGTTATGTTGTTGCGTTTCGTTGCGTTTATCAGTAGCCGGTGGCCCATTGGAGGAGAGTAGGAAAGGACAACACATCCGCAAGACAGATGTCGGCAATAATTTGACAATGTTAAGGCTTAGTTTGTTTCGGTTTTTTATATGCCTGAAACCAGTGGTGATTATTAATTATTATTACATTCGTTAAAAGATTTTAGCCTCCGAAAAAAAGACACCTTTTTTAAGTAACTATACAAAAATTACTCTCTTAAACCATCAACTATGCAGAGGTTACACTTTTTTTATACTTACACCTTTAACTATACAGAAGTGACACAGTTTTTAAACTTCCGAGTATATGGAAATTACTCCTTTTTCAAACCTACAACTTCACAGAAGTGAAATAAAATTTTCACCAAATCAAAGTTATGCCATTCCAGTTAATTTTAATTAAATATTTAATGTATAATTCTATCATCTATCTTTATTAGTTCTGTACTGTGGGCAATACTCTGTGACGTAAATTAAAAATACAAGGGTCTTGCATTATTTTGCGATGCATTCGAATCTAGTTGGATCACTTCTTTGTAGCTTAATTGGGCAAACGAGCAGTCGGAGCCACGAATGTTCCCCCTAGTTCTTCCTATAATCCAATGGTCCATCGTTAAATAAAAAACGCTCGAAATACTATTAATACAGAGCCACTTTGCGGTAGTGTCATGTGAGGGAAAGATTCTATCTCTGGTCGACCCAAATCGGACGACATTTCCACTTCTTTATATAACCAAATGGCTACTCAGTGAGTGGCGTTTCGAGAGGCTTTTCTGTTCCAATGGAACAACTTACCTGCCACCCTAACCACAACCTAGACAAGTTCCACTGGGCTTTGTGTGCATGCCTTTGTTACCGACGGGATGCACAAGCCATCGATTCTACAGATTTCATAGGTGAAAAAGCAGACGGACAAACATACGGACAGCATATTCATATTAAAATCGAAATACCCTTGGATATGGAACCCTAGAAAACAAAATTGCAAAAGCACTTTTAAAAAGGAATATCAGGACATCAGAACTGAAGAGTTCACTCAATAAGTTTTTAAACAATACAAATACAAACTTATCGATAAAATACATCTCGGCGACACTTTAAAACTGCAACGAAGAGTTAAATGAAGTGCAACGAGCAGTTAAATATGTCAGTAAATGAAGTGTAACCGGGGAGTTAAATATATCGACAAACGGTTATATCAGGCGTGTGGCGATAGGCCAAAATTCGATAGATGGCACGGCCCTAATGCGTTGCGATTTCCGAGAGAATATTTATGTTGGCGCAATGCTCTTTATTCGCTTCGTGTTGTTAAGTAAATGGCGTCTATGTCTATTCCGTCTTATAGTATACGAAACTATTGTTGGAACGTTTTATATTCTTCACAAGAAAAAAGTAATAAAACAAAACAAATATTTGGTAAGGGATGTTGTGGATATTCCTATATATCCTCCATGAATTTCTTGAGTCCCTGGTAAATTATATCATAGAATTAAGAGAGAGCTTCGCAACCGACGTATTTGTTTGTATGTCGACAGTAGTATTACACATACACTCGGTCCCCTCTGCCTACCCGTAAGTAATCTGGCGTGAAGATGTTTTTTAGCTTTGAATTTTAATATAATCCGATTTGATATATTTTATTTTTAGAATGTTACGGTTACTTTACAAAAAAAATATGATGATTGGACTTCGGCGTCGTAAACATTACACGTTACCATGACAACAAATTGGATTTATGACAGAACAGCGTCTGTCTGACAATAATTTCTGCAGCTATCTAAATCTAATGTTTAATAAGTTTATGGATTTATTTTTATATTTTTTCCTTTTTTTTAACCTTGGCTACATTATCGAACTTGCTTTTACGATCTTTAACGTTTTACATTGCATGTTCATCGGACAGAATAAAGAAATCTATTTATACAACAATTTCAAATCGGTGCGGTAGTTTCAGAGCATTTTCAATGCAAGCAACCAAACATACAAATTGTTCCTTTTTATAATGTCAGTGCAGATAGCTCATCATTTTGATATATTGTTAAAGATCTTTTAACAACACGCGTCTCTTGTTGAATTTCAATTAAATTTGATGACAACTTATATATGTATTTCTATGATAAAAATCTTAAATATATAATATTTCTTAAATCTATAAAAGTATTAAATATATTGGTACTTAGCACAGGGCTAACGTCCCCACCATGGTTCAAGCCTTGTCGTGGCTGTGGGGCTTAGCAGCCTGGCGTGAACCCAGGCGAAGGCAACTGAACCGAGGGGACCTTTGCCTCTTATAAGAAGAGAGGGCTAAAAGATCAGGAGGTGGAATCGCTCTCGGCACCCCTCTTATAAGAAGAGGGGACCTAAGAAAAACAGGAAGTGGCGCTTTTGCGCACGGAGCAAGGGGCGGGGATGGGAACCACACCCCATTGCACTGTCCCAAAGTCGGTGGCGTTGTCCTGTAGAGCTGGGCAACCTCATCTGTGGAGGTGGAGTTGGTCTCTTAGCTGGCTGACTAGCCGTCGAGGTGCCCTGATGATTGCTGCTCCGGGGCACCTCACCAAGGGCGGCACTGATGGCACTCGCGGTGGTTTTTATGGGTATCCGGCACTATCATATTCCGCGAGTCCCACACAACACTGGAACCCGCCCAGGGTAGATGAAGACGCGTAAATGCGTTTCCCCGCGTCAACAAAAAAACGTGGTGTGTTAAGTCCACAGATATTATTATTATTATATAACTTATAAAAGGATAAAATTTTATATTATAAATAATAAAAATAAAATTTTTATATATTATATTATAAATATAATAATAAAATTTTATATTATTAACAAAAGACTTTGTATTGTAAATTTTGTATTCTCAACAAATTTCTCCTATTCTATTCTATACTACAAAACAAAAATTGTTGGAAATAATTTTGCTGTTTTAAATAAAATATATCTTCCTTTCTTAAAGTACGCAAAGAATTTCCTTGCGAAAATGGATCGCTTTGCTAGTTCTCGTTACAAGATAAATAACCTATCTCGCAAACTTTCTTACTGTAAACTAAACGTACATAATTTTAATAATTTAATATTGCGGAAATAAGATGGCGTCATCCACATCCGGTCTCGAGGCGGAAACGTCAAACTTTACACCCACTTCCTGTTATTGAATTTCGAACTAGTTTCGCTGGACCGTCGTTTTTCAATTTTGAAATAGGAATTGCGTAAAAAAAGAAAAGAAATCCGTTCGAACATAAGTTTTTTTAGTTCCGTAAAAAAGTGGATCCAGTTTCAGAATTCGTTTTAAAATTTTCAGTTGATGCATCTGTAACGGAGCGTGGACGAAGATTTAGTTTTGTTTAGATTTGTTAAGACATGACCGGGTTTTTTTTAATTCTCCTTTTATTTGGGGACCTTTCCCACGTGAGGTGATTACGGCGGTCCCATCGGAACCTAAACATTACACAACCGCCACAACAATCTCATCTGAACTTTTAACTAAACAGCCCGCCTCCGACACTGGAGTACTCAACATGCTGTGGAAACCACACCACATCAAAATCTGGAAAATCACATGATCCTAGTAATATTTGTCTTGTAACCTCGTTCCCGACACATTCCAAAGAAAATGATACACGTCCTCTATGATCTCTTGATTCGGTTGATTGCACTTGCTTAGATAGATAATGCCGCCGTTCCCACTACGGTTCTAGCCTTGGCGTGCCCGCTCAGTAGCCTGGAGTCAACCCAGACACACGTAGGGCGAAGCCAATTCAATCGAGGGGGCTGCTCTCTGTACCCCTCTAATAGGAAAGGCTAAATACCTGGAGGAGGAAGCGCACGGGATAAAGGGCGAGGATGGGTAACTCATCTCGTTGCACTGTTTGAAAGTTGGTCAGACTATCCTGTGGTACGGGGTAACACCTTTTTGGATGTGTTGTCTGCTCCTTAGCTGACTAACTAGCCGTCTAGGTGGCCTGATGACTTATAGTTCCGGTGCACCAAGCCCTAGGCGGCACTGTTAGCACTCTCTGGTTTTAGTTGGTATTTGGCACTGCAATGCCGCGAGTCCCACACACCACTGGACCCCACCAAGGGTCGATGATGGTGCGTGACTGCGTTTCTCGTCCTTAAAAATTTAATACTGGCGTTAAAGTGGTATTTACATACAAACGGACAGACAGATTAACGAACAAAAAAGTCATCATACGAGGGTTCCGTTTTTACTTTCAAGTGTTGGGATCTTAAAAAACAAATTTATTTGAATATTACATACCAAGACATCATGAGAAGTGAAGTAGTTTAAAAGTTACATAGCACAGTCGCCCTGTGAGACTTCGCTGGGTCTTTGCGTGTTGATGTGCGTCTGTAGTCAAAAGGCTTCGATTCCTCGTCTGCTCCCTTAAGCAATAGTGAAAAAAAGGCTAAAATTTCTGCATTTGGTCCCTACACCATAGTGAAAAGTTAATATTTCTGCTATTCCCCCTTAAGCTAAAATTTCTGCATTTGCCCCCTTAAACTGCAATTACGCATCGTTTTATACATTACATGATTACATTTCACCGTCCACGATCCAATGCAGTAACACATTCAAACTGCAGAAACTGAAATCTAACTGTAACATGTGCTTATGCGTTTTGGAATTAGGATTCAGAAATGCTAACGTGTTATTAAAGCTCAGGTAACAGATGGCGCTGCATACTCGTTGCGAATTGTAGAGAATATATTCCAGTTTCACTTAGCTTGTTAACTGAGTTAAGCATCGCGGCGAATATTGTGATGGGTGAGCGTTTCACATTAGTAATTTTGTAAGGACTTGTTTATTTTCCAATTAAAAGTATTATCTGAAGTTTGTAGCTTGTGTTTATATTTTGCATTTTGTGTATATTTGTAAAGTTCTATGTTCCAATCGGTCCAGGCTACATTCCAATCGGCTTGACGAATTTGGTCGTATCAGGCGTCTTTAGATTTGTGTCTATAACGCGACTGACACTGGGTACATTACAACATATTTTAAATAAGTTGGCTTCTTGTCTTCTTTAACTTGTTCAGAATTACTTTTACTAGCGGTTAACGCTTTGACTGATTCCGCTACGGTTGTAACGAAATGTCCATATTAGAATTAAACAGCAATCGATCGGACATGTGAAATTTCATTTTTTTGTTTTGGAACTCAAAATTACGTTCTGGGTGTCTTGATTTTAAGCCGATGAGTCCTTGGAGGGGAGAAGGCAAGGAGGGCAACACCATGGTATAGCAGTTACGCTGATTTTCATGGGCGTGGCTAGTCGTGAAAAGGTTCCGATTGTTGTCTACTGTACTATTTAAAAAAAGCTTTAGATTTCTTCTAATCAGAGCAACAACACAACAGTATTTGAGACCCGAGTTGGAACAAAATTGTTGTTGCCTTGTCAGAGCAGTCTGATGTCGGGAAGTTGGTGGAGTCACGGAGTGCCTCGGAGAGCACGTACAGCCGTCGGTCCTGCGTTGGATTTCTCTGCGATCGTGTCGGACCGCCGTCTCATCGACCGGTGCCTTTAGATGACTGCCAACACTCATAAACATCTGCACTGCACGCGGTGCTTTACCCTCCTTTCCTCGTCCCTCATACCTCCACAAATGAACCATGCTTTAAAGATTTTTTTCGGAAGAGGTAGTGCCATGCTGCATTGGAGGATGTAGTGCCATGCATAATGCACGACACTACATCCTCTATGCAACGGAATTGTGCTGGCACGACCCGAGAGATACCTTTCGCTCACTTGATACCGGCGTAGATTGAGAGCGTCGATGTCACGTTTCGTGTGGTTTGTGATTAGCAGGTGGCCCATTGGGGGGAGGGGATGATTGGAGGGCGACGAATCTGCGTAACAATCATGCGAATGTCCATGGGCGTCGGTAGTTATCAAAAGGCTCCGATTGATCATTTGACCCTCTCAGGCTATAAAAAAAAGATTCACGAAATTCGCTTCACTTTCAATAAATCGTTAATTGTTCTCTTAAATAAGTACCCAAAAAGGTTTAGCGTATACAATACGAAATAAATCAATTTTACAATTTCGCCGCAATTCAGCCTTTTTGAAAATTCAACCCCTAACCTTTATAATGTCGCTGTATTGCCATTTCATTTGACACATGGTACATTGAATGTTAAGCCGCCTAATACGGTATTGTGAAAGGTTTAATTACACAGTTAATTTAACTGTTCAAATTTAACTGCTATTTTCATGATTATTGCTATTTAAATGAAGTCGGGAAGGGTATGCATGGAGTTTTAATTAAGACAATAATTAACAATTTGTTATTTTAGATTTGCTACAGTGAGAAGCTGCATTTTCTGCATTGCAGATTAATTGGGCTAGCATAACTAGGAAGGTCCAGCTACCCGCATAAATTGATAGGGACTTAGTCATCTTTTCTGTAGCTCAGAGAATGAAGGAGAATGTATTATTATACATATGTCTAAGTCGTATTGTTCAAAACGCCGTATTACATTACGCCTAGCCATTTTCAGAAACAGTGCCGTTTTCATTTGTGGCTGGCCAACGATTAACCGGGTTGTCATTGCGAGACGTTCTTCATGATGGCGGCTGACGTTTAGCCTCATTGAATATATTGGTTTTAGGCAGATGATCAGTATAAATATATTTAATTAATACATTAACAGTAAATTAGGCCAACGGATTTGAGTGTAAATAATTAAAAAAAATACCTCGTCACGAAGTCTTAGTCGAGAGCTACGTCCCCGCCTAAAGCTTCGAAATATCTGGGCATGGTTTCTTAATTCTCTGTATACGATAATCGACGCCATTCTTATTATCATGTCAAGTAATACCGCGAGAAAAATTAGGGACAAAAATATGCCAAAGAGAAGCATAATTGTCCACTTTCATTCAATAAGGCTAGCCTTTTTGAATAAAGTATAACGCTGAGCACTTTCTGGCGGAATCGCACTCGGCCGTATTCAATTCGGCTATTCGTTGACACGCCGCAAAACGAAACGCCCCTGTTTTTGGCTAGCTGTAATGAAATACGGCGATTTGTACAATCCGACTGCGACAATATACATTTATACGAATCATATAAAGCTAAAGAGCACGTTTGCCTGTTTTAACGCGCAAATCTCAGTATCCAATAAAATACCCCGAATGATAAATTACTGTTGTGTTGAATAGTCCAGTTATGGTGGCTTTATAACATGACGCTACGACTAGTAGGACCGGAGTGACGCACGTAAAACCGTGGGCTTCTGCTAGTAACTAGTAATGCTAGTAAATATGCGGATACTTGTGCGAAACATATCACTAGGAGCTTTAACCACGTTTCATGTCTCGAATGCACTGCGCATCGAAACTAATATGGAGACTAATTTTATCTAAAACAAACACACATGTCCAGCGTAAGGTGACCTATGTTTGTCAGTGCAAATAAACTAGCATTACACGAAACACGAGCTCCCGTTTACCAGTCGCCATTTATTAACGCCGTAGCGAGTAGATAGCACAATTTATTAATGATTTAAAATATACATACTACTAGATAGGACCTTGCCTTTAAGCTGCAGGTTTTTTTCAATACTAAAGACCATTTGTTGACTACGGCCGTTTAATCGCTGTGCTGAAGCGTGATCGCTTGTTACCATATATCCCAGTGGGTCATAATCATCATCTTCTCAGTCCTTATCGGTTCCACTGCTGGAAATAGGCCTCTCTTAATGAACGCCAAGACGACCTATCGCCTGCTACTCGCATCCATTCCGGACCGGCTACTGCACGGAGATCATCTTCGCACCTGGTGAACGCTCGACCAACACTTTGTTTTCCTAAACGCGGCCTCCACTCCAGAACCTTACTGGTCCATCTGCCATCTATACTTCTGAGTGTGTGACCAGCCCATTGCCACTTTAGCGAGCCTATTCATCGCGTGATGTCGGATACTTTAGTTCTCTGTCTTATGACTTCGTTACGAATTCTGTCGGACAGAGAAACACCCGACGTGCTATACGTTCAATAGCCCATTGAGGTACCGCAAACTTGCAGACCAGTCCTAAAGTAATGGAGAGCCATAAGAGGCCATGTTTCGGTCCCGTACGTCATCACGGGAAGAACGCACTGGTTGAAGACTTTGGTCTTCAATCTCTGCGGTATATGGGTAATCAACTAAACACGAAAGCTAGACTTACCTCCCTGGTTGTGCCGACTGTTTTAACCAGGATAGAATTAATGACCAGCCTTTTAGTGATCATAAGTTTTACGAAAGCCCTAAAACATCCAGTTAGGCGTTACTCGGATTGCCCTCCGTCCCTAATGGGCGGTTGGACTCTCACAAACTCACAGAAAGTAACAACACAGCTGTCATTTGTGTTATACCACGTCTAGTGTCACGTGAGCAGTACTCGGTAAATTAGACATAGCAGCCGATGCTGGGTTTGAGCTTGTATGATCCTAAAGCACGTTTTTCGAGTTCCGTTGACACATCACAAAAGCGGAACCCGTATAATTTCATGTTCCTCCGTCCGTCTGCATATCACAGACCTTTTGCTCTGTTATTATGGTTACTTATCTACTATATGAGTTATTAATTCCCAACAATGTGGTAAAAAGGGGCAAAGGGAGACGATACACGTCTCCCTCCCCCCGCAAACCTTCATGGGCGAGGCTATCTCGCTCTTGATTGGTTTCCTTTCGCGTACGGAATAGACAGTGCACTTGTGTCTATAGTCAGCACACACGTGTGCAGTACTTCGATGTTATGCTCATTTGGCTAGTTACGACAGAGGTGGCGGCCACTACTGAAATCCAGGTAGATATAGAACCCATCCAGCATTCTATATCCAGGGTATCAAATACGGAACAATGCCGATGGTGGTCGGCGACTGTTATAATTGCGCTAATTGTGTCACCCCGTCGGCCGCCTATTGATCCCGATACTGTTACAAATTCAACAGTATCAGTGCTTGTATAAACAGGGAGCCTCTTCCCTTATCATGGTGTCCTGGTATCTACTTTATAAAAGTTTGGAGTAAGAGGTTGTAACGACGACATGCCTGCACCTGATGATAGACGGACAGCGAGGTCCACGTAATAGGGTCCCATTTTCACTATCAGTATCAGTGCAAAATAACCCTCAAAAGTAACTAACTGTAGCTTGCAAAGCATTGGGATTAAAAATTGCAAAACAACTTTGCACCTGCCTGATTACTTTCAAACTTTAATGTCGAACTTAAGGTTAGTTTCTCTTCTCAGAGCACGCCAACCAACTTGGGTTTGATATGGGAAATATTCCTAAAGTAGTAATTTTGTAAGGTAACGCTCGCCCACATGCTACAGCCATGAGAATGATGACTATACCGTGGGGTTTGTAAGTAGCCGGTGGCACATTGGTATTATGGAGTACTGAAGAGCAACACACCTGCATATGCGGATCATAACGTTCTTTGGTAGCCTAAATGTAGTCTATTTATTATTCGTTTGTCCCCATAACCTTAAAGAATATATATAAGTTCAAAGGGGTAAACGAACAGTGGAAATCTTTTCATAGCTTTCAATGCCAAAATACAAAGTCTTCCCCATCCAAAGGGCCACCGGAAACTCACCAAGCGAACGAGTTTATAGGGGGTACCATCAGTCTATGACTTCCCGTCCGTGCGATAGATACTACTACTAATTTAGCTGCAATGCATGGATGTAAATAAAAAAAAATACACTTAAAAATGTCTTACTAGGGCATCATGATAAAGGTAAAGGTTATATCTGTTTGCCACATGCTTAGATGTAATTAATATAAAACAAAGGTCCCAAAATCTGACTATCGTAAAATCGAAATAACGGATTTTCAAGAGGTTTGCACTTATTCTATAAAAAATGCTACCAGTATTGCCCCGCGATTTCACCCGCACCACTTCACTCCTATTAGCCGTAGTATCTTTTTTTATGTAAGTGGGCTGGCTATGTACTACTAAAAGAACTTTTCGAATCAGGTCTGATTACAAAATTCTCCTCAGTTCCTGAGATTCTGCAGGTCTCCGCAATTCCTGAGATTAGGTCGTTATAGATAAAAACTTGTGCTTTTCGCGATCTTACAGGCGGTCCACGGGGTTGTGTCGGTCCGTTTCTTCCGCCATCCAAAATTATAATGATGATTTGCGAATCTGTCGAAGCTCACCAATTTTCCGGCGAATCACTTCCGTCCATCTTATCTCACGGATCGCTAACTTCGCTCAATTAGGAAGGATTGACTTGACATAATTACGATGTTGCCAACCGAAGCCTATTTGCCAAAAATAAAAGACGTCATCACCAGACTCAGTTTGGTGAAGGCAACATAAAATACAAGGATCCTAGTGGAGTTTTTTTGTATCTTAAGTACTTATGCTGAAGTGCTACCGAATTGGGTTAACAACGTACTTAAAGATACACCTGACGTCTTAAAAGTAATGGCATCGGGTTTCATGCGTGGCGAAGGGCAAAGGAGAAACCAATCTATATATTCGGTTGTTAGTGGGCGTGGGTGGATACCAAGCGGCTACAATTTGTCGTTTGCCACACAATGCTATTAAAATCGGCAACAGTAGACAGTGCACTTGTGTCTGCAGTCTGCACACACTAACTAGCATAGCACGCAGTTCGTAGCAGCTACGTACGCGCCGCGTAGCTGCCTCAGAGTACGTGCTGTCACATATGCCACGTATAGCATGTGCTATGCGTAGCACGTAGTTAGTATCAGCTACGTACGCACCGCGAGGCTGCCTCGGAATACGTGCTGACACATGTGCCTCGTATAGCATATGTTATACGTAGCGTATATTCCGTAGCATCTACGTACGCGACGCGTAGCTACCTCGGACTAAGTGCTGTCATATGTTCTACGTCTAACATATGCTACGCGTAACACGTAGTTCGTAGCAGCAATGTGCGAACGCGTAGCTGCCACGGACTACGTGCTGGCACATGTGCTACGTATAGCACATGCTACGCGTCGCACGTGGTTCGTAGCAACTACGTACGCGCCGCTTTGCTGCCTCGGACTGCGTGCCGCTACATGTGCTACGTATTGCATGGATCCTAATGCGAGATCGTAACACTGTTCCTTGTCCGACACCGAAAAGAAACTGTTTCGTCCGTTACACGGTAACAAATAATTTAATTCGCAAGGTGTATCCGTAAAACTTCTTCTCGGTTATGTAGATGCTCTTTTTACCACATCCCATGAGCCATCATCACAAATGCCGCACAAAACAAATCGTGTATAGCGGCCACCGGTTACTCACAAACCGCATGAAACGCGAAACTGAAGATGTGACTTTACAGCGGCATTATAATAATAATAAAATAATTATAATATCTGTGAGCCTATCACACGATGTTAGCCTAGCCCTGTGTTAAGTACCGTAAGGACTTGTGTAACAGGTGCTACACAACGAAAGTGCGTTTAAGATTTCTTTTTTCTTTATGACCCCTTCCTAAAACCTTTCCTTTTCTTCTCTTTTTCGCAGAGAGGTACCTCCTAGGCCGAAGCGGCCCGATAAGGCTTTAACACGGCACGCTTACTGTGCAATATATCCTATTATCCACCCCGACTTATGTGATGGCCTGTGTAGACACACTTTTCTCGGTAATAGTGCTATCCTTGGGTGAAAACAGTATCAAAACCCAGCAGTAGATTTTGAGAAAGTCGGTCACGTACAGACGAACAGTTTTGAGGGACTTTGTCTTATGATATGCACTAGCAACACGCTCCGTCTTCACCTGTAAGTAACTGTCACCTTTAAACCTGTCTCTTCAACTGCTCTATCTATGGGTGAAAACAACATTAAAATCCAATCAGTAGGTTTTAAGCAAATTGATTATCCCTGATAATAGATACGACGTGTATAGATACAGGAGGAAGGCAATCCTGAGGTTGGTCGGCACAAGGTAAGTGATGCGAGGAAAGTCACGACGAATGATATTGTTTGCTATGTACACGCAAGGAATGTTCAAAATGTATATCAAGAACTTGTTGTATCTCGTAATCTCCATAAAAAAATCAACACAAAGTTATGTTGTAATCCAGCATCATGCTGTGACAGTGATGAAGCGGTTCGTAAAATAAATTAAAATTCATCATCGTTTTGAAATTTTCACCCCACGTTTTTTATGGTGATGAAATTTTTTTATAGCTTCTTTTATTGTGTACCGCGCGGCTTGATCTAAATAAGTGCTTAATGGTACTGCGTGACAAGGGGTTGGGGTGTAAAGATTCTTTATTTAAGCTGGCTACAAAATAGGGTTGAATTTCGTACATGTAAATTTTATCATATTCTCGACAAACGATCTATCTTTTTTCGGATTATCAAAGTGTTGATCAAATTTTCGTTACATAAAACGTTTCATCGAATAAGATCAAGCGAAAAAAAAATGTATTCTTTCTTAAAATTTTCCTTTATTTTTTTCGTATTTAGATGATCTATTATCATTATCAGGTTTTAGGACATTATGTTCGCATATCTCATTAAGCATCCGGAATATCTCCGCACGAAACTCAACATCATAGCCAAAACATAACACCAAAATAAATAAAAAGTATGCCTAATTCCAACAATCAAGTAAATTAATGTGATATGCACCTAGCACAAATACACAGGGCGGTTTTACAAAATCCACGGTTTACGCTTAGCTACAACTCTGAAGTATAAACTCCCGGGGGAAGGCTTAGAGGCTTCAAAACTATTCATTACGGCTATCACGTTGCCTGAATACGCGGGTGGAATTGGAAATATATCGCAGGTGACGCAACCTACCAAAAATAATTAAACATGACTTTATACTTTTCGCTCGTGATATCATATTTAAAATGAGTTAATAAAAAAAAACTGTACCCATAAATCTATTTCAAAATATTTATTTCATATTTTAATAACAAAATGTTACTGTGGGCTTCATGAATATTGAATAAATATTAACCGTTTGTGTTATACATAATTATTTAATGAAATATATTAATAATGGTTTTTTTTGTTAACATTTTACTTAGGAAATTTTTATAGTTGACGATACAATGAAAAATGAAGATGTAGAACTATTTGAAAAAGCAATAAGTCTCATTAGAACAGGAAAATGCATGGTCGACAAAAATAATTTAAACATTAACATTGATAAAACAAAAATAATCGAATTTCAAACATAAAGTAGGCAATCATTAAATTTAAACATTTATTTAAATGACAAGAAAATTTATTTTATAAACGAAATAATATTTTTAGGATTAAAAATAAACAAGTACTGCAACTGGAAGTCACATATCGACAACCTACATAAAAAAAATTGGTCCGTTTTTATTTGTCCTAAACAAATTAAGCTTACGGATTAACAAAGGGTCTTCCCTGTTAGCATTCCATGGATAGATGCACCTACAGTAAGATATTGCTTCGTCTTACGGTGTTACTCTACCCACTCCCAAAAAGTATTTATAACACAAAAAAATGTAAAGGAACAGTTTTTGGTACACCTTTAATGGATAGTTGCAAACCATTATTTAAAGGATACAATATTCTATATCTATAATGAGTTAATTAAAAAAAATAAAAAACTGTACCTATAAATTTATTTCAAAATATTTATTTCATATTTTAATAACAAAATGTTACTGTGGGTTTCATGAATATTGAAAAAATATTAACCGTTTGTGTTATACATAATTATTTAACGAAATATATTAATAATGTTTTTTTTTTTTTTGTTAACATTTTACTTAGGAAATTAATTATAATATAAACTATGGTACAGCATTATTATGGTAGGATGTAAGATTAACAATTGTAATAGAACTTTATGTGCTACACATAACGTTCAAAAAAATTGAGTTTCAACGCTTAGTGTGTTATATTCGTAGAAGTGGCAAGCGAATTGTGTACAAATCTCCTACTAATAAATGAGATCCTATTACAATATTTAAAAAAAAAAGTATTACACTATTTCCTAACTAGCCATATAAATTCGATTAGATTAAGAAATAGTCGTGGCGGTGGGGCGCAGTAATCTCGGGCGAACCCAGACGAAGCCAAGTGAACCGAGGGGGATGATCTTTGCACCCCTCTTATAAGAAGAGGGGACAGAAGGGCAACAGGAGGAGGTGCTTTTGCGTACGGGGCAAGGGGCGAGGATAGGAACGTCACTGGGTTTTGGTGGCATTGTCCAGTAGTGTGGGATGACCCCACCTGTGGAGGTGGAGTCGGCCCCTTAGGGGCTGACTAGCCGTCGCGGTGCCCTGATGATTTTCTGTTCCGGAGCACCTCACCAAAGGCGGTACTGGTGGCGCTCGCGGTGGTTTTTGTGGTCATTCGGCACTATAATATGTAGTGGGCCCCACACGCCACTGGACCCCTCCCAGGGCCAGTTAAGGCGTTAAAAAGCGTTTCCTCGCAAAAAAATAAAAAAATATATTTTTTTTTGATAATCCCGCGGAAATCATTCACGGATGAAACGCATTGGTTATTAAAAAGTATTTAATACAAGTAAAAAATCAACCGCGTGATTTTTTTAGATATTTTTTTAATAAACCTGTAGCCTCTTTGCATAAATTAACGGTTCTTTTCATTCTAAAGAATACCAAAAATATATTAACATAACATGACAAACAAACATATACACACACTAAAACGACATTCTTTCTAGTGATTCAGCAATAACTGTCATCGTATCTAATGAAATAAGTATCACTGTCGCAAATTATTACACATTCGTTTAGAAGCCGCAATATTTGCTGCCAGTCTGTTATGGCGGTTCTAAATTGGCGGCAAAACTGACAGCTGTCGTGCCCGTCAGGTGTTTACAGAGCGCGGCATTTCTCAACGTTTAATTTGGTTGTAATTCGAAAAATGGATCCGTTTAAATATAGAACGTTGTTATTTTTCAGTTTAATGGGGCTATGGTATGGTGTTATTTTTGAGTTCACGTGAAGATAAATGGGTTAGTTTATTTTAACAAAATTAAATTATATGAATATAGATTTGTTAGGAGTTTTCCTTTTTTCACATAGGGCCACTGCTATCTTTCCTTTTCTTTTTGCACATTATAGGGGGTGTTCTCCTACAATAAGCAGTTGGGGCCTTTGGATGAATACCGATGCCCATAAAGAACTGAATTACTCGATGCGTTGTTCTCGTTCGCTTCTCCACTCCAATTTTGACCACCGGCTACATGAAACGAACACACGAAGTTGTCCCTTCACGGCGTACATCCCTGGGCGTGCCGGCCTGAATCGGCTACAATGTATCATGGCACTACCTCATACAGTCATACTTAACATCATCGACCATTATCGGTCCGCAAGTGAAATTATGTTGTTGTCGTACTGGAGCACCTGATATTCTACTTCAATCGACTTGCTCGGGCATACACGACATATATGTGGATGTAATTAGAAAAGCGTTGGCGAGTGACTAAATAGAAAACACAAAATGTGCCATACACAAATACAACATTATAGTACACATTAAGAAATGATCTCGAAAAAAAGGAAAATACTTAAAAAAGCTCTTATCGTTCTCGGTCATTCATACTAAACGTACATACAATATTTCTGCCTAATCGGTTAAAGATATCTACTTCAAAGCTAAGTTCAAATATTCCACCCGAACAAACATACTTGCATACATTGCAAGTTAAATAAAAGCTTTAAAAATAGCAGGACCCCTCGGTTCATTTTGATTATAAATTACACCGGAGACCTAAACATTTTCCATTTAAATCCAACACAGTACTCAAAACCTTATAAGCAATTGCTGAAACTGACGCATTCAGACTAACTTCTAAAAAACTACTATCGAACTCCAGTAAATAGTTTGACATCATGAGGGTAGGAAATAAAATTTATTGCAACGGTGGCAATACTTATGTTGGCAACAAATTGGAAACTGCTGTAAATCATATTTCGTATTTCGATAAAATTTCCACTTGGAATGGTTTATGTGAAAAAGGCTCCAAAGATACGGGTGATAAGGCTTAAAATACGTTTCGGTCCTTCGAGCCGCACTTTTTTCATTTTAAACTTGGGGGTTCTCAAAAGGTTTTATTGATTGAAACATAGCTACCATCTTAATGATTACTTTCGTTTACTGTCACACATTATAATAAAGCCCTATTAGGCGTCACTTTATTATAAGGCATGGGACGAAGTGTCCATATTATCTTCTATATAAATTCCACGGTCTGTCCTGTCCAATTGCTGTAGGTCATCTAACATCTTTTTCAAGTCAATGCATGTCAAGACAAATAAGTTTCGGATTACCTGATGAATTTATAAGTAAAAAGCGTCGACATCTATAGACATATGTGACAATTCCATTATTTATTTAACTGAAACACTGCTAAGTTACCTAATAATTTATGACTAAAAAGCATCGGCATCGAAAGACATGTGCAACAGTTTCATTATTTATTTTAAAAAACCACTGCTTGTGGTTGCAAATATAAGCAACTCAATTACCTGATGATGCCACAGAGTTGCTTTACGAGGTTTTTTTATAGCATATAAAAAAAACCTCGTAGCAAATACTTTATTCATAAAAAAAGTCAAATTGGCTCCGATTCCAATACACACTCAACTCAAACGTCTGATTTCCACAAGCATTTGCCATCACAATCAAAATGGTGCCCATTGTACACACATAAATTATTTTGACAGACAAAAATTGAAATCGGAATACCGTAATATAAATAAAGCTTTATCCGCATATCGAATAACAAAAGAAATAAATAAAACTACTGTATTATTCCGTACTCAATCCCTCGTCAGCGGCGATAAAAAAAAAAACAAAACTTGATAGGTGTTGTCGGCCATGACAGATTCGCAAATAGCGCGCAATCTGACACACCAATTGAATTAGCCCAATGAAGTATTTATGGAATTCAAGATGGTGGAGTTGAAGATTAAATCGTTTATGAATTTTATATTGTCACTTATATAAATGGATGGAAAAACATGGCGTTGAATAATAAATCAGACCTCTTTACAGATTAAAAAGAGAAAAAATATATTGATGTGTTTGCCTGACTGGAGATTTTAATCTGAATTTCTGCGAACTAAAGTTGAGGTTAATCTTGTTGAAGTGGCAGTGGGCTGATTACACTGATTTTAATGGAATAGAGGGATAAACAATAAATCTGAGCCATTTGGAGACTACTGTTATTAACAGCATCATCCCTTCATTGGGCCACAAGCTTCTCACAAACCACATGAAACGTGACGATATGGCTATCACTTTATAGCGGTATCATGTGACCGAGAGGTACCTCGCAGGTCGTATCGGCACAATGCTGCTGCAATGGCACATATCACAACCTACTACTAATGTCATCATTTACAAGATACTCATAACTGTTGATTTCAGCTTTAAAAGATTTAAAGCTTTGATATTCGTGTTAACGTAGGCCTCTTATGTCATAGAGTATTTTAATGTATTTTTTTGTAATAAATATATAAAACATTAGTTTTAAAACTTTTCCATTTCAAAATGACAAGTGTTTCATATTTATAACAATAAAGACGTAAGCTGTAGCGAACATCGAAGCCGAAATTGGGCAACAAACTTGTGGCATGATGCACAAAAGTGAGCTTATTAATAATCAGTGTACTTACTGATTGTTACATAAAGAGCCACCTTAATTGCTGAGCGGTACAGGCGATCGCACAAATGCCACAATATTCCATACTACTAAGAAAAAGAGTTTGTTCGTTTGGACGCGCTAATCTCAGGAATATAATACTGGTCAGAATTGAAGAATTCTTCTAGCTTGAATAGTCCATTAGTCGAGGCAGGTTTTAGGCTACATACCATGACGCTACGACTAATAGGACCGGAGTTACGCGGGTGAAGCCGCGGGGCGATACTGGTTTATTATAAACTGTAAGAGGTAGCTACATGGTTCGGCTAACTCAGAAACCACATGAATCCATAAATTTTTTCTGGCCGAAACATGGCCGAGGTACCTCCTCGGCCGTGTCAACCCAATTTTCAGCAATGCAGCATGACACTACTCCATGTGAAGTGTATGGAATTTAGCAAATAAAAATTTGACAACTTTTGAAACTTTTCATGCATGCCTCATTATGGCACCCAACCTCGGTAGGCGAGACATTCAATCGGTTTTTTTGCCTTAGATTCGGCGGCATTCATCTGATGTGTATTCGAAATACATTCAAAAGATTACCAGAAGGATAGCACCATTTTACAAATGAATCCAACGACCTGAAATGTGTTTCAACGCACATTATATTTCCATCAACTCGCCGGTATATTTTTCTATCTCTTATGATGTTCGCTTACACAATAAACATTGTGCAGTAATAAATCATTTGACAGGTAGCCATGGGGAATAGAGACAGGAGAAATATCTAATATTGAGTTGTGACACTGCTGTAAGCTTTAAAATTTTCAAATCTCCCTAGAGTTTTTAGTATTATTTACACAAGAAGAGTAGAAGGGGGCAAACGAATAGACGGAGCCTTTTGGTAATCATCGACGCATGAAAAGGGCTACATTATTCTTAATGAGAACACATTATATATTTTAATCTGCCGGTCCTTTTGTTTACTCATTCAATGTTGATCTGTACAAAGAAAGGTTCGATTTTCGCCTTTTTTTGTAGTACAGGAGGAGAGACGAGCAATCCGCGTCTTTTGATGACTACCGACGCTCATAGACACCCGTATTATTGTTGTCTTGTGAATGCCTTCTCCCCCTACCCTCCAATGGGCCATCGGGGGACGAACCGGCGGCAAAGCTGTTCCTTTCCGGCGGTTTCATGTGAGTGAGAGGTACTTTCCCAGTCGTGCTGGCCCAAACCGGCTGCAATACATGGCACTATCTCTTACTTACTGCGCTGCTGTCTACATCGTGAATCCTGGCCAGAAGTTAACGTTGACGATATCCACTATTATTTTTACGTTCCCATTTTTCCTCTCTTTTTTTTGTTTTTTTTTTACACTAGTTACGTAAAAGCCCTCTTTACACGCCTGTACCGGGTACTGACAAGGCGCAAAGCCTTTAAGCTCGTTAGCTGCGCTCTCGCCGCTCATTGATACGGTGTGGAAACGTCGGAGTTACCCGCTCAATCAGCTCAGGTCAAACTTATTGATGTTGCTCCATTGTGACATTTTTCATCGTATAAAGAGACAGATGAGCAGTCGGGATTTTCTCACTATCATTGCTCATAGAGATCTGTATAATTGTGGAAATATATTGGCATCCTTCTCCCCAGTAGGTCCCAGGAAACTCGCAAAACGCTACAGCGTAACTCTCACTTGAAGGTGTTTGGAAGGAGGTACCGCAGTCGTACTAACCCAGTTCAATTTTTTTAAACAGTATGGGGGTAGTAATTTATTTTTAAACAGTATTAGGGGAAAAAACAGCCGTCGAAGCCTTTCGAAGGCCATAGACACCCAGTTATTGCCATTTAGATGCGCTGCCTTGCTTTCCTCTTTCTTACCAAAGGGCTACCGGCTACTCACAAACTGGAAGAGAACGTGATAGCTCAGCACTCGCCTTATGGCGGTGTCATGCTCGCGAGAAGTACCTCTTTGGTCGTGCTGGTCCCATTCGGTTTCAACGCGGCACTACCTCCTACTGAATAAAAAAAATGTTCGGTCAAGGGGTTCGGGTCAGCGTTAGGGTGGTACCCGCAGGTTGAACTGATGAATGAAGTGAAAGTGAGATAATAGACCTATTGGAGTGGAGATGGAAAGAAGGGCAACGCATGACAACATAATACGGATGTTTGTGGGTGTCAGAACTCGTCGTAATGCTTCAATTTCTTGTTTCCCTTCTTATACTGTAAAACTACGAGGATACTGGTCAAGGGAACCTTGAAATTCAAAATCATTTTTCTTATAGAATAAGGGGGCAATCGAGCAATCGGAACCTTTTTACGACTACCGACGCCCATGAATATCCACATAATTACTATACCGATGCCTTACCCTCCTCTTCTCCTCCCAATGGGCCACCGGCTACTCAGTATCCGCATGAAACGGGACACTGAAGATGTCACTTTACGGCGGTATTGCGTGAGCGAGAGGTACCTCCCCGGTCGTGGCGGTCCAATTCCGTTACATAGGAGGATGTAGTGTCATGCACCATGCATGGCACTACATCCTCCTATGCAGCATCTCGAGCTCTCCACATTATGGAAACAAGCGCTATCTTCAGCCCACTGATGTATGTCTTTGTCCCCAGTTCGACCCCGCTCCGTGGAGGTGATGACGGGGGATGGCGACGTGTTGTCCGAGAGCGCGGTGTTCGGACCACTGCTGGAGCGGGCGTCGGTGAACATCTCGTGTATAGTGGTGGAGGGCAAACCGCAGCCGAAGGTCACCTGGTACTTCAACGGGCAGGAGAGGATTGATGGTGAGTCAACTTGCATTTGACGTGATGACGTGTTATCAATTGACAACGCTAGCGTGTAGGGAAAGGTGTAACGTTATAGTAACGTTACGTGTCATAGTAATGTTACAAATGGGCGGAGCCAAGCCGCCTCTTTCCCTCCATACGTTCACATTTCAATTAGAGAACCACTACTAAACTTTATTTACTCTAAGACTTAGATAAATAGTTATTTCCTACCTTGTACATTGTCTACTCCTTAAGGAATTGAGGAGTAAAATCGTGTCGTCATTTCTCTTAGGAACCTTTCACTTTAGAATCATTCTTAAGAAATAACGCCTATTGAAATACACACACATACGTTTGTGTTGTACGGGGCTAAACGAGCGATCGTAGCCATATGACTATCAACGCCCATAAACATCCGCACAACTGTTATAATAAGTTATTAATGGCTATGCCTATGTCCTACTGTATCCCACAAAAGGGACATGTAAACGCGCTATGCTACTTTACCCAATTCCCCAAATATCACATATGTATTTACAAACCGTATAAAACGCGACAGCATAGCAGTCACTTTACGGCGCAATCATGTGAGCTGGAGGCTCCTGGACAACCCAATTCGGCTACAATTTAGCATCGCACTACCTCTTACTAAAATGTTATCTGTTATACCAGGCTAACAGAGCTTCATAATACCTAATTAATATGGTTGGTTGAATCTAGGTTAGCCATTTAAAGCTAATGCGCATAATAAATTACGAATCTAAAATCGCCATTCGGTAAACTATGGGACATTTGAATATCATCACCATCAGCCGGTACACTGGTGGAAATAAGCCTCTTGTAGTTAACGCAGGGACTGATCTGCTATCCGCATCAGACCGGCTACAGCACTGAGAACTTTCCACCTGCTGAGTAATACAATTCTTCGTCTTCCTAAACATCCATTCTAATCCGACTTGTCCATCTGACATTTTTCTGAGTGTGTGAATATTACGTATGTCCTCGAACACCTTTTTATTATAAAGCCCTCTTTAGTCCTTTCTTCTTATGAAAGGGGTACAAAACGCAGCCCCTTGGTTTGTCTCCGCTCTAGGTCCATTAGTCTACTGAACTCCATCGCCATGACGTGGCTTGATCTTTGGTGAGAATAACGCCTGGTAGAGTATATAAATATTGCCTTTAGTATTTCCTACACGGTCATAGTTTCCCGGTACTTTGACGTTCCCTAAAGGTTGATTGAGGCCAGATTTCGTAGCCGTCGTAAGGGAAGCGAGCAATCGGAGCGCTATGACGTCTTCCTACGCCCATAAACATCCGCATTGTTGCCCCGTAAATACGTAACCTTCCTTTTCTCCAATGGTTCCCTAAGCCCCTACGGGAGCCTTCAGCCGCTATAAATGGCGGGTCCTAGATATGCCAACAACAGGAATCCTCCAGCGACAGGCTGGCCTCGGCGAAAAACGCCAGATTTCACCTCCTCGGGGACTGCCCGGCTAAGCTATGACCAGTCCCCACGACGCCGTGTCTTGATGATGTTATGGACCGGGTTCCCATCCCGGCCCGACACGAAACACACGGGCACTACTAAAGGCGCTGCAGATAACACCTCCCTCATACCCAATGATTCCCTAGTAAGACATAGTCCAATGGAGCACGGAAAAGAATTGGATCGGCATAATCGCTGACACATATACCGAGGAAAGCGATAGATGTGCCTGTCGTAAACACACATGCGTAGTAATAGCGTATGTATGTAAAGGATGGCAAAAACCTGCATCAACAAGGCGTCCATAGAAACTCCCTAAAACCTCACATTTAAACAAACAAAAACACAATTTGTTTTATATTTAAAGGCTCTAAATAAAAATAAACACGTTAAAAAACGATAATATAAATGTAAGAGGGAAATCAGTGATGTGCGCTATGTCGATGTCGAAAATATCGATTCATAAATCAGTACTTTTATCACATAATGGATATGTGATAAAAATAATATATTTTCGCCTACGTCAACATATTAGTGAATAGAATTTTAATAGAGACTTTTTTTGCTTTATAGGAAGAGGATAGCCAGCTCACCAAACCACCTATCAGTTCAATCGTGGTTATACGAACCGAATCGCAGGAATTTCTACTGTCTTTCCGGTTTTGTAGTGCCCTTCGGCCGCGCACACTTCGCTTCCATAATTCGCTTTAATTTTTATCCATTTGTCCCTAAATCCTTCTCCCCATTCTGGGGCGGATGTCAAAGTTACGCCATCGGTGTCTTATGATAGGTCGTACTTTTACTATTAACCGCCATGCATAGCATTCTTATTATGCCTGCTCCCGTGTCAACCTTTCATATCTCTATCGTTTTTCCTGGACCGCTTCTTATATTGTGCTAACTTCGCGTGGATTCCCGCAGCTAACTAAAACTTGCCGCTATCGCAAAGAGGTTGCTGTAATCGACTGGACCTTCCCCGTCAGCTTTGACTCCGCCAATAAACCTACGTGTCAGGGGTCTGTCAAACTGTATACGGTGGTTATGGTGGTGGTGTTAATATATTTTTTTTGAGTGCGGTGCTAACGAATAAGAGTTTAGTTATCACCACCCACAGAAGTCCGTCAAACCAGAATGATAATATCGATTCCTTTCGTGAAGAAGACAATTTTAGGAATTTGATTAAAATTTAGCAAAAAATCAATCTCTGTCAATATATACACGAGGATGAAACCGCGGGGCACAGTTATTATTTTAACTCAAATCGTGGCCCTATGATACTGCAATGCAATCCAAAAGTAGCTCATGAACACACTAAAAAATGATTGAAATTTACCCCTTCAAGGGTCTTATGTGTGACATCAACTACCTTATCGATATTGGTAACATTTTATACCGGTACAACCCAGGGCCCACCTTACTGGATATCTAAACGTTCCGCTTCGATGTTATATTTCCATTGTGTACGCATACCGCATATAAATTCACCTGGGCTTTTAGAACCGCTTATTTTTTTTTATTTTATTGTTAACGTTTATTCGTTCGAATGGTTCCGTAATATCCTCTCTGTGTTTACAAGGCCCCGGTCAGTGCAACTGAAAAGACTGGGTTCGTGTCGTCTTCAGACGCCATAAGTAAGAGTGTTTTTAAAATTGTTAGAGTTTGAGTTTAATTGCAGTGCAGTGGTCCCGCAGTTTGAAGCGGATTCTAAACGGACCCTTAATTTTTCAGGCCAAATTTTATCTATATAATATGTACCAAACACCCGAAATCGTTGTCTACTTTTTTTGAGCATGAGAGCCCAACAGACTAAACGAGTAAAATTACTAATTAGAGTCGAGAGTCACAAAGTTGGCGGTGCCACAAACCCACTGCCTCGGAGAGCACGTTAAGCCGTCGATACTGTGTCTGATTTCTCACCGGGCGTGTCGGACTGCCGTCCCCTCACCCTATCCGCCTGAAGCCTGCACCTATCCGCACTCATACTTGAGCACTATAAATTAGCGATCTGCCCCGGCTTCGCCCTTGAATAACAGGGGCCTAAGTATTCACTAAGACAGAGAACTGGAGTCTCCGATGTCACGCGAAGAATAAGCTTACTGATGTGGCAATAGGCTGGTCACACACTCAGAAGATCGGATGGCCAAAGAGCCACAAAATTTCTGGAGTGGAAGTCGCGTCTAGGAAATTCTTTTTCCTTAACGCAGCCTAGTGCTGGTTGATCGTTCACCGGGTGGGAAGGTGATCTCCGTAATGGATGCGAGTAGCAGGAGATCGGCCGTCTTGGCGTTCATTGAAAGAGTCCTATGTCCAGCAATGATCCCATAAGGACTGATAATGTTGATGATGATGAAGCATTCACTAAAATCTTCCCTGGAACCGTTCTATCCATAATCGAAAACCGAAAATCCGCTAGAGCTGTGGAAAATCGACCACATACTGACAAATAGATTTTAGGAGGTCTTTTCAGGCAGGTATAGTGTTTGTAGTTTCATTTATATAGAAACAGCACACCTTTCTACAGGAATTACTAAATGCACCACCATTTAGTAAATTAGACGAAACTTGCAAGCCGTATCTGTATGTGATCGATTTTCCCATAATCAACTGAAACGTATTTTCACTCGATGTTCACAAATCAGTAGAACGATTCCCACCGAATGTTCAAGTGCATAACTTGATTATTATTCACGAACGAAGCCGGGGTGGATCGCTAGTTGTTTGTAAAGTAAGCAAGCTCAAGTGATAACGGTCGGGTGACGCTGCTTGCACCGATGACCGCTGGGGAGGACAGGTTTTTGAGGTGGCCACGCACTACAAGGCGCAATGTTGAACGGATTCCTACCTGTCAACTGGTGAGGTCCTGAGTGCAAGCAGCTTGTGGCCATGATCTATGGCGCTCCCTGGGCAGGCCTATGTCTATCATCGGATACTTTCTGGCTGCTGGTGAGAACAATTTAAGCCAGAACTACTAGGGCAGCAGAACCATCTACCGAGTAATGCTTGTATGGACTATACACATAAGTAAGAGCTAATATAATTGCTGCACCGTCGCCGGTTCACCCTGCTGCGGAGTAACTGTTGCTGATCTTGAGGCATGTGAGTTGCCGGTGGCCCAAAAGGCGTTAAGAGATAGCGCCATGCTGCGACACATCTGATTTGGTCTGGTGTAAACGGGAAGTTACCTCTCGCTCACACAAGACTGTTACAAAGCGACAGCTATGCTTTCGGGCTTTGTTTGGCTTATGAGTTGCCGGTGGTCCGTTGAAATGCACCGATTGCTTGTTTGTCCTCTTATACTATTAATAAAAACTGTGAATTCACTTTAACGTAACATAAATTACATCTGTTCTCCGCCAGGGGTTACGCAGAAATATACATTTTTAGCATTTGAATAGCCAATATTCGAAGCCTTTATCACTCCGGTCTTAGAAAGCTCTCCAGCTTTTCAAATCGAGAATAAATATATCGGAGAATGCAAAAGTCGGGAATATCCTGGAATATTCGCATGTCTACTTACTTCTCCATAATGTTGAGGATTTGGAAGGTTTTGGAATCTTTTGTGGACTGTAAAAGGGGTTTTCTTGTGGAGAAATCACTTCGCCGAGTTATTCTGAATACGTTGAAAGTCTTGCGAGACTTGAAACATTTGTATTATATAAAAACTATACTTTTATCATAAAGAAAGTAGCTGAAGTGTTATGGTTCCAATAATCTTGTGTTCCTAGCCGAATTTCGGCGACTGCGGCTATGTCTACAGAGACGAGCCAACTGTGCGCAAGTGTGTGTGCTGACCAAAGTACACTGACTGTTCCCTCATTTAATTTTTCCGATGGGACGGCAATCGGATACGACCGGAGATAAAACAGGCGCAAGACGTCTTAACGCGCTCTTCGAGACTTCAGTGTTATTGCAAATCGAAGAGTCCTAGTAACGCTTCGGTCCGACCTGGGATGCGAACCCAGGACCTCAGGGCTGTGGCTAAACACGGTTACCACTAGACCATGAGGTAGACAATATTACATATGCAACAAAAGCTACATAAACCAATTCTCATAATAATCGATGACATACAGATAAACATTCATGTTTATACATATAGAAGATTATAGTTCTAATATTGTTAACAATATATAGAATTGTTCAGAATATATGTGTATAGAATTATAGTAATATTGTTCTAAACCAGCAGAGGCCCGCGGTTTCACCCGCATTGCTCTGCTCCTGTTAATTGATACTGTTATACAGGATGTTTTGTAAAGACACTGTACAAATCCACAAAGCGTTTACAGTACTCGATTCTGATTCCAAACGTGTTATAGTTACATAGTACTATCACCTACCGTTGCTTGAAAAATATACAATATTAGCAATTTGCCCTGACTGCGTACGGATATTTTAAAAACAGTGGCAATAATTCATTTATAAACGAAAATACAAAATTTTAATTTCTATCTCGTAAATGGGACACGTAATTCAATTTATGGCAGAACTGACCACTGATCCACGACATTTCGCCACGTTAGCCTACACGCCATGTCGCCACGTTAGCCTACACGCCATGTCGCCACGTTAGCCTACACGTCATGTCGCCACGTTAGCCTACACGCCATATTGCCACGTTAGCGTAGCCCTCTACTAAGTACCGCGAGGACTTGTGATACAGTTCGCAGACAACGAACAATGTATTAAATGTTTTTTATAAATTAAAAAAAAAATCCAATAAAGATTTTTAATATAGATACAACCATGACCTAGGCGAGATAGAACCCGTGACCTATGCCAGCCGATCGTTCATGTTCAATGCTAAGTTTAGTTTCTTTATGACATTTTAGTGCTTATTTTTTAGTTTTGAAGTCGGTAAAAAATTTCTTGACGTTTATTTTTTACATCAAGTGTATTTTTCACAACTGTTTTATGTTGCATTCTCCTTTTCAACAACATTCATTATTCGGATCCGACTAGCATTGGACCGATCTTTACCGACTACACTCTATTAAAACTTTAGCCCCCTTTTTCAACCACTTTTTATCCCCCTTGTGGCACCGCGAGTGCGAATATACATGACACAGGAATTTAAAATGAAGATAGGCTTTACCGGTATGGCGTTATTGGTTTTTAAAATAGCCTGTCGGTGTGTAGCGTGCTCACACTGTCGTGACACTCTAGCTTCTGCTTACATTACATAACGTGAGACATATATTTGTTTAGTGTAAGGGACAAATAAGCAGTCGGAGACTTTTTTACTACAGACATACAGCGACCCCAGTCATGAATTTAAGACAACCGGCTGGCTCAGTTGGTAACGTGGCGGTTAATCTGCGTGTGCCACAGGTCGCGTACGAATCCCGCGCAGGTCATGGATGTTTATATATGTGTTTCAATAATAAAAATCTTAAATATACCTGTAACACAAGTCCTTACGGTACTTAGCACTGGCTGACGTGCTGTGATAAGTACACCGATATTATTGTTATTACTATTATTATTATGGCCGCCTGACGGGACCGCAATGCAGCATGACACTTAAGAGTTGAAACATTTTACGAAGAAGTAAAAATTAGTATCAACTTAACAGAGTAAGTCAGAAGGAAAATGTATGCACATTTTCTCTCTTGCACCTATAATAATATACAAAATTTGTAGTGTCATTACTTTGATTGCACCCTCAACCTTCGTTGGCCTCGCTTCCGTAACCCAGACGTCATCAAGTTACTCCCCTAGGCGCATGCTCATCTTAGATAAAGTGAACAAGTTTTACTCAAATAAAGTCATTTTTAAATTAACGATAAATAAGATCGTGTGGCAGGGGACCCGAACCATCGGTTCAATTTACAATTTTAATTAAAATCCAAACCGCAACTGCGAACAGTTTGTGTACGTGGCGAAAATGTTCTTTATTTCTGCCGCATGGGACTTAAGTTAGTTGTGACTAGGTCTTCATCGTCAGCTTTGATTACAGTAGCTTTGGTTAATACTTTATGAGAGACCAGTGGTTGTGGTACCCTGCTGATCCAGGACATTCCGGGGCTTAGTAGGTATTCGGTTCTAACATCAGTTATACGCCAGATCCCATTTGGATAGCAGGGAGGTATGTGGCCCCCTGAGACCTGTGTACACTAGCTCCGAAATCCGGCTGAAGTTCTTATAATAGAAAACGTTTGTTTGTTTGAATGCTCTAGTCACAGAAACTACTGGCCCGAATTGAAAAAAATATTCTAATGTTGAATGACTCATTGATCGAGGAAAGCTATGTGATGCATACATACGTGACTCTACGAATAATAATAGGACCGGAGTGTTTGATGCTTGTTTGTAATATAGACGTTGTCACTATTTAACGTTTAATGGACCACCGGAAACTCATAAACCACATGAAGTGCGACGGCATAGTTATTATAAATAACGTCACTTTACGGCGTATGTGAGCGGGAGGTGCTCTGCGGTCGTGCCGAATATGGTGCAACAGTCATAAAATGTACCAGGAACACATAACTTATATGTAGATGGACAGGGACATATATGATGTTTGGACGTTCTGGGCCAGCGCATTTCGTTTTCCTGTTATTCCACCCGTAAGTTTTGCTGCAAGAGGTCGTACCGGCCAATCTGTTTCCATTGCGGTGCCTTGCTAAATTCCTTTCCCTTCCCACATTCAAAAAAATCTTTACCGTTCTTAAGACGTTCCTGAATCATCGTTGATTGGTAACTGGCGGAGCTAAGATTTGGAGCCTTTGCAATTTGTTCTACAGTGCGGATTCGAACCTTCTCCACGCGTGCAATTTACCAACTGATCGATCCTTTTGATACGTATTATTTAGCACAAACCAATTTAAGTTCTTTGTAGAACAATTCGAATGATCTCAGTTACTTACGGAAAGCGATTTGTTGTAATTAACCGCGCCGTCAGGCCCGGGAGCTGAGTTGAACCGAGAGCAACATATACCAAGAAAATACTATGATATAGCTGCGCCCCGCGGATACGCTGACATAAATTCCCGTCGACGTACCGGTATGAAATATTTACAATCTATAAATACCTACCAAATTTGGACAGAAAACTGCAAAATAATCGATAGAGTTCGATGGAGTTCCACCATAAACACTACGACACGTGTTATAAGAACTACCGTGACCAGTAGTTTTACTGTCGCTTTGTGGCGGCATCCTGCAAGCCTTCCCCGGTCGCCCCAGCCTAACTGAGCTGCAATGAAGCATGACATTGGCTTTTTCTATAACTTGCTCCATTGCGATAATATATGGACATAGCTTGTAATTTTTATTTATAAACTAGTTGCTGTTTTTCCGAGTTATTCCATAAAAGAATCAACTCCTTTTGTTCGCCCTCCAGAGCAGAAAAGAAAAAGGCAATCACTGGTGATGGACTGGTTATAACTATCAAGTAATAATGACATGTATTTAGTAGTACACACTTGTAGCGCCGCGTAGCTGCTACCAGCCAGCGTTCGCTGCGTAGCTCCACTATACTACGTAGCATGTTGCAGACGCGATCTATTACTACTCTTCCCTGTCCCAATGCCGCAAGTTCCCGTCAGGTTCAGAAGTTTAGGTTGTGCGTCGGTCATTCAGTCAATATGCATATATAGGCATCCAGGCATTTGTATTATCCCATGCTGCAATTCTCTTTAATTATGTGTTCGAAGAGCATTACTCACCTAATGCAGTCGGGTAAAAACTAGCACTCATCTGAAAGTGCATATATATGTATGCGATGGGATTTGCATATCCAGAACATATGTATGAGCATTAGGCTGCCGGGAGCGAGGAGCGCCGGTAATTTACTTGCGGACCACAAGCTTTGTCGCTGGATTCCGCTTCTAATAGAGGTCTTAAAAACATGGCGCAAGTTACAAGATGAAGGGATTTTAAAGTCTTTAGAATTATAAAGTAAAACCTTTTCGTAAAAACACAATTGAAAGATTAATGATTGTGATTGACAGTTGACTTTATTCATAATATTTTTTTATTTCATTAAAATAATATAATCAAATGCACATTGTATTAAAATATTAGTTTCCTGTACATCTTTTCCATATATTTTCAACTATTCCAGAATCATCCATTCTAAAAATTCTTAGAAAAAGGGATGGGATTCCATATCCATATGGAGATCCATATATATAACTAATACGTCGACAAAAATAAATGCACACATACACACACACACACACACGAGACAGTATTGCTGTCCATTTTCGGCTGTTGCATGTGAGTAAGAGGAAAAATCCGTGGCATCTACCGCAGATAATATTATCTCAAAAGTATGAAGAGAATCTTTAAAAGCACATCTTTAAACTATTTAAGTTGATACCGTAGTCGAGAAGCATTTGAGTTGTTTTAAAACGACCGTAAATAAAATGAATTTAAAGGGTCGAAAATGTGACACAAGTTAAACATAATGATCTCTTAGGTTTACGCGAATGTACATTATAATGAAGCTACTTTAATGGATTTTATCGTGGTTTATTAAGTATTTTACGGTCCCGACCTTTCAGAAGCTTACAGCCACCAGGTCACGGGTGGACTGAGATGATAAATGTGACGTGTGATCATCACTTATTAAAAGTACCCGAAGGTTTTATATAATTAATTAGTGGTTCCCATTACCATGCAGCTGTGAGGTGTTGTTTGGATTAATTAGTGGTTCCGATTACCATGCAGCTGTGAGGTGTTGTTTGGATTAATTAGTGGTTCCGATTACCATGCAGCTGTGAGGTGTTGTTTGGATTAATTACTGGTTCCGATTACCATACAGCTGTGAGGTGTTGTTAGGATTTTGATTTGATTATGTTTATAACGGGGTTCCACGCAGAAGGAAGCACCCACACCACACCACACCATCTCTATTGGAAGTTGGATGTTTTTTAATTTCAATAGCCTCATCCTAGGACGGAATCTGTGTTCTTTCGCGAGGGTTTGTGCTTCATCAGTTCTAATGTAATGACAGGGGCCAACTTCAGTGTGTTCTCAGTCTGCAGATTTTTTAACTCGACGGCCTAATGTCTGCTATATGTTCTTTGACGCGAGTTTTGATAGCTCCTATAGCTTATAGCTTAGACAAGTATAGGAGAGTCCACAGTCACAATCAAGTTTATATAATCCAGCATCTTGTACGGGGATGCGGCATTTCACTGACGGTAAAATTTGTCTGATCTTTTATGGCGGCTGGAAAAAGTATTTTTGAAGCTCGCTTGAGGATGTAGCCAATTTTGTCATTGACCCCTTTTATGGTAGTATTGCAGGTAGGCGCTCGATGCCGGCTAATTTCACTTGGTCTCTGTGGCGCAGACGGGGAGGTGAAAATCGTGCCCGCTCCATCTCATCGCTTGTACCGCACACACACTTGAAGAACTTTACGAGATTTCGCCCATGCCGTGTGATGCGCACAAACTTGTGTCAGACACACCGTTGCTGCGCTGCCGACCGTACTGAATAATTACCAACTTCCAACTTCAGCGTCATTAGAATATCGTTCAATAATGTTGAATTTCGGCTACGGTAATCTCTATATAGACAAACTGCTCAGGGCATATTATGGCGCACATGCGTGTGCGCAGACGCAACTTCACTTGACGGAAGTTTAAGATGACGGGGGCATAATACCATCCATTGTCTGAATCCATTCAGAAATCTAAAAATATCAATAACACAATTTTAACCCGACCTGGGCTCAAACCTGATTCCATTCACATTGTGAACATATATATATATATATGTCTGCAAAGAATATCATTAAACCATTGGAGAAGATATGAGTCGCAATAAGGGAGGTTTCGCTCTCGTGATACTGACGTAATGACAGCGTCGCTCTCGAGTTTTGCGTCGTTTGTGAGTCGTTCACCGAATGAGTCGTGGCCCATTCGGCGGGATCATAGGAGAGCAATGCATCTGCGTAACAATCATGCGAATGTCCATGGGCGTCGCTAGTCATTACGAGGCCGATTGCTCGTTTGCCCCCTATGCTATAAAAAAAATCAATCCTCACGTTTTGTGACATTTCTAGAGGTACCTCCCCGATCGTGCTGGACTACTTTCTCTACTTCCTCTACATCATCAGCCGGATGACGTCCGCTATTTGGATATCGGTCTCCCCCATGAGCGCGATTATGGTCACGAGACACTTGCATTCACCTCACCAAGTCATCAGCCCACCGGGTAGGAGGCGGTCCAATACTCCGTCTTCCGGTGCGGGGCCGCCACACGAGAAACTTTTTTGCCCAACGCTTATTTGGTTCTGCCGCAATGTGGCCTGCCTGTACTGCAACGATAGCCGTTACCTTTAAATCAGAAGTACCAGGGACACATAAGCTATTCAGTAGATCGTTGAAAGGTATTCAGTAGAATGGTGATAGATGTATAGGTACTAAAAACAGGCCTGTTTTAACATATCTAAAGAGCCATGACGTTTATTAAATTATGTTCATTTCTTTGTCCAGAATAAGCTAAGTAAATTCCAATTGAGGAATAATCCTAGGAGGGCAACGCATCCGCATGAAAACAATTATGTGTGTGTCTATGGGCGTCGATAATCATCAAATGGCTCCAATTACTCGTCTGCCCCTATAGTAAAAAAAATGTGTAAGCTCTAGGCATGGATAATTCAAAACTGCCGTTACTATGTCATCGAGAAATAGCTCCCCCGGTCATGCCACCATAGGAGATTAATTTTATTTTATCATTTGCAGTGTAGTGAGTATACGTACAAAATCATCTACCAGGGAAGCATAAACTACACGTAGTATAGCCGGTCAATATTTTCTCACACAAAACCAATAGAATTTTGATAGATTTGAATAGCTCAAAACATATCAACTGAACGTGACTCTTTAAAGATCCTTGGGAATTTTACTGAAATACTTTTCATTTTCTTTGTGAGACAAAATTAAATAAGTTCTGAATGAGTTATGACGGTATGTGTTTGCGGAACACCTGCAGGCCGGTAATTAAACAAAAATATGTTTATTGATTAGTGATTTATGATTGCGCTAAAACTCACATATTTATAGATATATAGATGAACAGCTGTATTCTGAATGCTTTCTAGAGAACTAGAAAGCGTTCATCTAAATATGGGCACATTTAAGACCAATCTTATTAAAAGCATAATTGCTGAAGCAGGAGAGTTACCTTTACATTTCAAAAAGAAACCTTATCGCATGCAGCTGATACGTTCGATCAAACTGATTATCCGGCGTTTAATTAATGTACAAACAAGTATGCTTCAGATTCGGAATACCAGTGCCTAAAATACCTTCTATTCCACCATGAAAAAAAATGATCTTCCTATTTACTTAAGTTTGGCAGAAAATAAAAGAAGAGATTCAGAGACAATATATTTATAAAAAAATGTTCTATGAACTGAATGAGAGGCATAAATATAGTGGCAGACAGTACACAGATGGGCCAATTATAGAGGGTAAGACAGGATGTGCTATTGTCTCTGGAAAGGATTACCACCGCTACATACTGTTGGATTACAATTCGATGTTTATCTGTGTAGCCATTGCCGTTCATAAATCTTCATAGTTTATTCAAAGTGGAACAAACTTGAAAGGAAACGTAATTTATACCGACACCAATTCATGTTTAACAGCTCTACAAAATATTAAAAACATATGCCCTGCTCATTACAAAAGTTACCGAAAAAGAAGTCCACCTCATACAATCCAACTTTGATATTTGATACTCCAAGTCATCAAGGGATAATTTTATTTTCGATATACTCCCAACATCCTTTGCATGCAGGAAAGATCTGGTGGTCATTACTACTGGCTCCGCATTGGTCATACGAACGTAACCCACATTCACCTGATTACTAAAGCGGAAAGAAATAAATGTCATAAATGGCGCTAGACCTAACTGCGTTGCGCTTGTTAGTGGAGTACACATCTCTCAACTACAAAAGGATTAAATGTGACGTTCCTAACAAAATAAAAGACTGCTTAGTTGGAGAGGGATATAGACATACACTCGAATTCATTAGCATGAATATATTATACAAATATATTTTTTATGTTGATACCGTGGTCGTTAAGGTCCTGCGTTGTTATAAAAAGACCTCAAATATAATAAATAATTAATTAAAATAAAAAATAAGTCCCAAATGAGTTCATAGTTCTAGCTTAAAAGGCAAGCTCCCTCGATCATCGTTTATTTATTATATTATTATTATTATATTTATTATATTATTATTATTAGTTATTATATTATACCAGCACAAATTATAACAAAGCAGCAATTACTATCAGAAGTAACAGGAACGCATAAACCTCACGTTGTGTAGTCGGTAAACAAAACAAATGTACTCTAGAACGCTCACATCTGTATTTGGAAGAGCTAACACGCCTTATTTAACAAAACCCAAGAGCCTGCGAAAGTTTTATTGAAATATTTTCATTTCTTTGTGAGACAAAGTTAAATAAGTTCTGAATGAGTTATGGCTGTATGCACGAAGCGTGAGATCTGCCGTAATGCACAAACTTGCCACTCAACGAATAAAGACTCAAAAAGGATTTCGGCCTTAACTCTTTGTTAGGGGATGGCGTTATGCGATTGGTAAAATAGACAAGATGTTATTTGCATTATATTTTAACAGGCCATAAAGTTATACTTTAGGGTTGTGTCAACTATTCAAAATTATTCGAACACTTTAAAACTATAATTATATTAATTCGTAAAAAATTGCTTCCTTAGTTAAGACACGTTTACGGAATCGCTGCCCTAAGCGCGTTTTTAAATGTTAACAATTTATATTCGTTAGAAGTGGAGGGTCCGTCAAAACTTATGACTAGGAGGCACGAAAGTCTTGTTCAGTCCAATATTATGGCAAATGCCACAATAAAAAAAGTGTAGTTACGTACAAAATATTCAAAATGTTATCTCTCTGTCATTACTAGTTTCGTTTCACCGAGTCTCAAATGCTCTCTCAACCCCATCGTACTTTATAGAAATGTAGGCGGGTCCTTCACTGACCCTTCGTGGGATCCAGTGAGGTGTGGGGCTCGCGGCACATTATAACGGCGCATACCCACAAATGATGATCTAAGCGGAGTAACCAGTCCGGGATGGATACGAGTAGCGGGAGAGCAGTCGTCTTGGCGTTCATTAAAAGGTGCCTGTGTCATTAAAAGTGCCTGTTTCATTAAAGGTGCTTGTGTCATTAAAGGTGCCTGTGTCATTAAAGGTGCCTATGTCATTAAAGGTGCCTGTGTCATTAAAGGTGCCTGCGTCATTAAAGGTGCCTGTGTCATTAAAGCAGCGGACCGACGAGGCCGATGATGATAGTGATGATGATCACCGACAAAAGCTACCGAGCTGCGAGTGCCGTCAGTGCCGCCCTTGGTGAGGTGCCCGGAATAACAAAACATAAGACACCTCGATGGCTAGTCAGCCCCCTAAGGGATCGACGCCACCTCTACAGATGGGGTCGTCCTATACTACAGGATAACCCTATCAAGTTCGGGACAGTTTAATGGGGTGAGGTTCCCATCTACGCCCCTTGCCCCCTGCGCAAAGCGCCTCCTACTGTTGCTCTTTTGTTTCCTCCTCTGAAAAGGTGGGTACAAACAGTGATCCTCCGCCCGCTCTGAGAGGAAGTGGGAGAGGGGTGCAACGAGCATCCTCCTCGGTTCAATTGGCTTCACCCCAGGCGGAAGGAGTACAGTAGTAGTACTTATATATACCCCCACCGCCACGACTTGGCTTGAACCATGGTGGGGACATACCATGCCCTACATTGGTTAGTATAGGCCGCTGTAGCCTAAATTCAATCATTCACACATTACTGCTTAAAAATGTTCTTGGCAACGCAACGCATAACACCGTCCGTCCCCCAAGTTACCCCGGCGGGCCCTTTTGGACCAATAAAGCGTGGCGAGCCGTCCGGAGATGTAAAAACGGAGCTGTATTTTTCCGCTCCGAGAATTAATTCTATTAGGAAATTCACTCCCCAATATAATATGAATTTTATTCTTGGAGCTATTTTATTCGCCTGCCTGTTGCTCATTAATTACTTTTTTATTTATTGATGTCTTCAGTTTACGCGAATTTTACTCATTGCAATAAAACTACTTTTACGGATTTTATCGCGACTTGGTCAATTACTTAACTAGCTGGACGTTTCAGAAGCTTTACAGCAACCGTGGTCGCCCCCCCCCCCCCCCCCCCCTGTGAAAAGAAAAAGTAGGAGATGACTGGGTTCTTTCCTCTCCTTGGGGTGGCGGGTTCATACGCCAAATACTTTTTGTACCTTTCCGAGTTGAGTTTGAAAAAATAAAAATCAGGCGAAACAATTACCGGTCGAGCGTACCACTTCACCACGATTGCGTCTCTTCCTATCCCATCACATCAAAATCGTGTTTATTTTATAGTATAGGGGGACGAACGAACAATCGAAGCCATTCGATGACTATTGATGCCCATGCACGTGCGCAAAATTATGCCGATGCGTTACCCTCCTTTTCACCTAGGTGGGTCAGTAATTCTTAGGGAGTGAACTCAAGACGCACGTGGTCAGACAAACACACACTAAAAGATCAAAAACTATGAAAAATACATTCAAATAAGTGTATGCTTTTATTATAGTCTCATGCTTAACTGCCACGTCGATGAGTACACCTTAAATTTCACAAATTCCTGTTTTCCCGAGTTTAATATACAAAATATTTTGTAGGAATTTTCATACTCAGTAATTAAAATGTAATTAAGTGTTTATATATTACGGCGTGATTTGTAAGAGCTTATTTATTTATTAGGACACAATAGGTGCGGGTCTTATGTGACCGATAAAATGAAAATATTGTTTGTATACATGGTAAGCACACCTAATTTGGTGTAAATATTGGTTGTATACATGGTAAACATACCTAATTTAGTGTAAATATTGGTTGTATACATGGTAAACATACCTAATTCAGTGTAAATATTGGTTGTATACATGGTAAACATACCTTATTTAGTGTAAATATTGCTTGTATACATGGTAAACATACCTAATTTTGTGTAAATATTGCTTGTATACATGGTAAACATACCTAATTTAGTGTAAATATATACAGTAAGTGTGGTCTCGCTACACTTGATACATTTGGAGCGCGGCCTGTGTCCCCCGCACGGCTCGGTCAATATCATTGACACGGCGGCTATTGACCAGAACTATATGCATCAGACTCAGTAATATGGGATGGGATGGAGATGAGTGTGAGTGTGCGTTTTTAACGAGCGCGACGTTTCAGGCAGATCGATTTCCACATGAATCATGTCCAATGATTGTGTAACCAATCAAGAAACAATAAAACATGTAGTATACTTAAAACTAAAATTATCAATTTATATTCGTTTACCAAACATTTGGACCGCAAGTTATATTAATTTGTGTTTACAAACTCAACACGCCCATGGGGTTAGTTGTTAAATCAATCAATGTTTGACTTGTTCTCAACTATATCCACCGTTCTTGATCCTGCTCCCCTGGTGGATTGATTTTTATAGGATAGCGGGGCAAACGAGCAATCGTAACCTTTTTACGACTAGTGACACCCATGAACATCCACACAGTTACTATGCCTCCTGTTGATGATCCTATGATGTGTTGCCCTCCTTACGGCCGTATTATGTGAGCGAGAGGTACCTCCCCGGACGTGCAGGCCCAATTCCGTTGCATACATGGTACTACATCATCCTCTGCAGTATGGCACTACCTCTTTCTGAATTGATTTGAAAGTACGAATAATATGAAAACCTTGGAGTTGGAGATAAATTGAGCGGGCATACTGGACCTAAGAGTTCACATAAATCGCGCGTGAAGTAATGGTTGCCGTTCTATTAGCATGTCACCCATGTAACTTGGTCAAATTCCATTTTACAAACTTCACCTCTATATTTAACCTCAGGGGTTGAATTTCTAAAAACCCTTTCTTAGCGCTCACACACATCATAAAAGGAACATTTGTACTAAATTTCAAATTGCTAGGTCCAGTAGTTTCGGCTGTGTGTTGTCTGTCAGTCTGTCAATCATTCAGTAACGGAAGTGCTTTATATATATGGACTGGCGCAGTTTTGCAGACAGTACAACGTTCACACACAACTAGGTTATTCGATTGGCATGTAAACATTAGAAAAGGGTTGCCTCAAAGGTACAATAAATGTTTTACGGCGAGATCTAATAACGAATACACGTTGTTTTAATTGGAAAGGGAAAACAAATTACTGACTGGATATTGATTTGTTTTTTATAGTATAGGGCTACGATCGTCGTCACCATTATCAGCCCTTATCGGTCCACTGCTGGACGCAGGCCTCTTTCAACGAACGCCAAGACGACCGATCTCCTACGACTCGCATCCATCCCGGACCGGCTACTGTACGGAGATCGTCTGCCCACCTGGTGAACGGTCGACCAACACTTCTTTTTCCCAAACGCAGCCTCCACTCCAAAACCTTACTGGCCCATCTGCCATCTGTTCTTCTGGATGTGTGACCAGCCCATATAGGACTATTTTATAGTTTATTTATTTCATAAAGAGGAATCGTTCACTTGTATGGTTGCATTGGATAGGATCTGCAAAACATTTTCACCATTAGAATCCCACATTTTCGCTGATAAACATAGGCTGTATGATAATTTCGGAAGATTGTAGATCGTTATGAAAGCTTCGATAATGTAACTTAAGCCTAGCCCTGTAGTGTGTAAGTACCGTAAGCACTTGTGTTACAGGTACTAAGACAACGGACAAAATATTTAATATTTTATATAAATTAAAGATATATATATGTATTAATATATATATCTATATATATATATATATATATATATATATATATATATATCATTTTTATTATAGAAATACATATAGTACATAGATGTTATTCATGACCTAGGCAGAATTCGAACCCGCGACCTCTGTCGTCTGACTAACCGCCACGTTACCTGATTATACCTGATACCTACCTGAGCCAGTCAGTAGTAAAAGAGGTGTGTAAAAATAAATCTTTATATAGCTGCAGAAGTTATTGACAACTAGCTGACGCGACAGACGTTGCTCTATCATAAATTTAATTATTTTTTATGAGTTGTTTTTTGAAAGTTTTGTGTGATCTTGAAGTGTATAATTAAAGGTACTAAAGTATTTTTGTAAATCAATGAACTTTTGCCATATTTTGTAAAATATCCATGCGAAGCCGGGGCGGACTGCCAGTATTATATATAAACAAGCAATCTAAGCCCAGCGACGCCTATGGACATCCTCATAATTACTACGCCGTTGTGATGCCCTCCTCTCCTCCTCCCTCCTCCCTGCAACGGGCTACCGGCTACTCGTAAACCAAACGGAACTCGCGACAACATCGCAGTGTCATTTGAGGGAGTGATCCCTCCCCGCCCCCATTCCGCGGCAATGCAGCATGGCACTACCTCTTACTAACGTGTCTAAATATGTCTGATGCTATATTTGTCGGTCTGTGCATCTGATGATGCACGACTGCAGACTAACGACTTGTCAAGGACACGCGAACATCCATCATCTCCACTTTATATTTCACAAAGTAACCGTTATCTTGAGTCTATGCTATAAGTCTGTAAGCGTGAAATTGTTATTTAAACCAAGGATCGTAGTTTAACTTACTGCACCGCAGACTTCTGTTTTCTGATTGCAGTTAAGTTTTCATACTTTTACCTAAGGAGGTGTGAATATTGTTTAAATTGTAGTAGATTCCTAGGTCATAAAGGCTTACCAAAGTACAGCTCAGCAAGCTGAAAGCTTAGCCTTAGCCTGTGATTTGGATATTTTTTTTATGTTGGTGCGTTATGGAAAAAATATGAGAGTACATTTTAACGACGCGCGCGCACTACCACACGAAAAACTGACACCCCGATGTTAGCTATAGTCAACATTTCAGTTTTTCATAAAAAGTTACCATAATGCGTCATAATAAAACTTTCAATTTAATATAAATGCATTTTTTGAATTGTTAGTGGCATTTTATCTACAAACGTAGAATAAGACGAAAGATAAAACATTTAAAAAGATTTTCCTCTTGTTACGCCAAAGAAGTATAACTGTTTTTCATAACATAAGGCACTTGAATAAATAAATGAACTTTATAGAATTTTTCCACAAACAATTTATTTTTCAGTTTACATTTGCGACCGGTTTCGACTTATCATCGTCAGTTAAACAAAAGTAATATAATATAAGGGACACCAGTAATCTGATCTCTATGATGTCTGCTAAGGTCCTCCCACGTCCCACTTAATATTCACAAATTGTTCAGAACAGACGCTATGACTGACACAATTTGTGGTGGTCTCATGTGCGAAAGGGAAGTATCCCTAGTCGTGCTGGCCAGTTCAGACTGCAAAAACGCCCCCGGTCGTATTTGCTTCGCCCAACATTTATAGGTTCACCTTAGAGTAATGAGTCCTATAGTTTTTTTTAATATAGGGAAACAAATGAGAATTCGGTGCCTTTTTATGACTACCGACGCCCATAAATATTCGCATATTTACTATGTGTGTCGATCTCTTTTTATCTTCCTCTCCAATGGACCAACAGATACAAATCGCACAAAACGCGGCATCATTGGTGATCGCGAGAGATACAACCGGGGAGGTACCTCTCGCTCACTTGATACCGCTTTTAAGTGGCAGCGTCGAAGTCGCGTTTTATGTGGTTTGTGGGTGGCCGGTGGCCCATTGGGGAGGGAGGCTAAGAGGGTAACCATCATGCGAATGTCCATCGGCGTCGGCAGTCACCAAAAAGCTTAGATTGCTCGTTTGCTCCCTTATGCTTTAAAAAAATGCAACACCATCTCACAACTATGACAAAGCTTGAACCATGGTGGGTTCCGTGTCCCAGTATAAAGTGAAATAACTGAAATTTTTAACCAGCTAATCAAACCGACTATATTCGTTCTATTTTATAGATCCATAGATATTTTAACAGCTCCCTGTAATTACAGATTACCAATGGATTTCTAAACTGCCGACTTCTGTTTGCGCGCGTAACGATTTTCAAACAAAACTCCAATCGTCTTAGAATCAGCACATTTCGCTCTCGTTCCACTTTATTTCGAGTTTCGCTGCGGGATTGTAAATTTTACAGCTGAACCGTCGGCGATTGGGGACAAAAAGGGGTACATCCATAGCTTAGCCATCATCAAAGTACCAGGCAAACATATAACATATGCATTGTTCCAGCTCAAACCATCACGGACCAGTCCACAATACGCCACGTACTGCCACTTACTGTGACCCGAGCGGAGCTGGGCGGACAGCTGATGTGCAATGTGTCTTCCGCGGCTCTGGACCGACCGATCATACGGACATTGTCACTGGACGTCAAAGGTATGTGTAAGCTTGTGTACATCAACATCAAAGTCAGGGCCGTAAAACCCCTTGACAAGTGTAACACTTTCAAAAGTGTAGCACTTTAACGAGTGTGACATCGATACACCGTGACTATATTGTAACTTTCTGTTGTGTGTACTTTTGAATGAAAAAAGGTTTCATAAGTGTAACTCTTTCATATACTGCCTTCATAATGTAACACTTGCATAAGTGTAACACATTAAATCTATTCCAGAGAAAAACCTGTAATACTTACAACGTTTCAGTTTTTCATGTATGTGTACATATACGTTGGATCGTTTAATCCGCTGATGCAGCTTCTCTGCCTAAAGGGAAAAAGACGGCAAGATAGGCAAAGCGTATTTTTGTTCCAATATAAACCTTTGCTGTAACAGTTATTAACATTTATAAACAGGTATTTTTGAGAACAGATTCGAAGTGTTACAGTTTAACTGTATCAATATAAAAACGGTGCTTAGAATCACTAATTGCATTACAACCACTACATTACAACCACTACATTACAACCACTGCATTACAACCACTACATTACAACCACTACATTACAACCACAACATTACAACCACTACATTACAACCACTACATTACAACCACTACATTACAACCACTACATTACAACCACTACATTACAACCACTACATTACAACCACTACATTACAACCACTGCATTACAACCACTACATTACAACCACTACATTACAACCACTACATTACAACCACTACATTCTCCGAAGTTAAAAGTAGCCAAATTTCGGCCACTAGTCACTTTTTCAGTTGTGAAAAGCCTAACGTATTTTTATAATGCCGATTTGCAGTATATTTCGATTTGTAATATAAATCTAAAATTTATGCAATCTAAGTTTACTAAATTAAAAATCCGGTATTTATAAAAGTGATTTATAAAAGGAATATAGATCATTTGGCAAGAGCTCATTGCAACTGAACTGAACCGACACGACCCGGGAATTATTGCGCGGACATAAGTGCACTCTCTGTTCCTTCATTCTCCTATTCCGGTGGGACGCGACACGACCGGAGAGAAATCAGGCGCAGGTTTAACTCCGAGGCACGGGGGTGTAACACCGCCAACTTCCTAACTCCGGACAGTTGTTAGAATTTGAAATATCCTAATAGCACTTTTTGTATGGTCTGACCCGGGATTCGAACCCGGGACCTCACGTCTGTGGCTGAACATGCTTACCACTAGACCACGAGGCAGTTCATTCGGGTCTCTATTAGGACAGTATCGGTATGCACCACGCCACGGTCAATGGGCCCTGATAAACCCCACGGAACATGAAAGTGTAACCGTGCAGTTACGAGGCAGCTGCTTATAATAGCTACTCCCTGATTCGATTTCTTTTGCCACGATTCACGTTAAAAGAAATAGCCCTAATATTTCGGAATAATCCCATAATGGCGGCATCCGAGAGTTAACAGGGCGGGAAATTGTTGAAATCGTATACAAGAAAGTAATAAGTCAGAATTAACTTCGTTCTGTTCTTTGACATCGGGATTTGCGTCTCCGGGGGAAGGATTAAGTTGCCGTTTTAATGGCGTCGGAAATCGGGCCTCTTAATTGATTCCGAGTCGAATTGCTTTTTTTTTTATTTGTGATGGATTTCGAAATGCTTCTTACCGTGGAAATTGTAAGTTAGGCTGGCACAGTGCGAAAGGTCGTGGGTGCCAATCCCGTAATAACGGATGCTTATATATGTATTATAGGAGGTAGCACCATGCGTAACGCTGGACACTACATCCTCCCATGCAAGGGAATTGGGCCGGCACGACCGGGGAGGTACCTCTCGCTCTAATAATACCGCCGTAAAGTGAAATATTCAGTGTCGCGTTTCGTGCTGTTTGTGAGTAGCCAGTGGCCGATTGGGGGGGAGAGGATGTCAAGGCGTCGGCATAGTAATTATGAGGTCGATAGTAGTAAAAAAGGCTCTGATTTCTCGTTTGCCTCCCAAATCTATTAAAAAAGAAACTATTTTGATAATAAAGAGCTAAAGTAAAATTACATTACTTGTGTACATCTTTGAGTTTGACAGTTGTATGTATTTGATCGATTTTCTCCAAGTCCTTGAACGAATTTCATCTGTCATCTGGTCTGAATCATGGAAAGAGCGATTCCCCGGGATGGCTTTAGTTTATACAACGGCCCTGTTATTCTTGTGCCTGAGCACAAAGCGCCGCAAATACACATCAATTGCGACATTTTAAATTCCTTTTTTTCCCCCACATTTTAATTTCGCCGGCGAATAAATTTCCATTAAGACGCGCTGATACCGTGTAATTAATGGTCCTAATTATCCCCCGGGAGATAAGGGAATAAGTGATATTTGGAATAATTAATTGATTTTTTAAAGGAAGTTTTTTTGCCGACGTATGTAGGCTTTTTGGTATAATTAATTAGATTTTTTTGTGTGAATTTTGTGAATTTGGAGGATTTGAGCCATAAGGGGATTTGTAGGACCATCGCCTAGTTCACTGTTTTTATGTTGATACGACAGCTTGGAGTTCTTTAATACAATTAATGAAATGAAATTGAAATAAATTTTTAGCGATTAATTGTATGACATCGACGGCGAAGTGTCCATATCTCCTAACCGACACAGCCAACAGTTTACAGGAACTGAAAAAAGTTTTAGGGGGAAGGAGGGCAACGCATCAGCATGGAGATTATGTGAATGTTCATAGACGTCGGTAGACATAAAAAGGCTCCGGCTGCTCGTTTGCAACCCTACTCTATGAAAAAGATATAATTTCGGTATAAATTAATAAAAACAATACAGTAACACAAAAACAATATAGTAACACAAAAACAATATAGTAACACAAAAACAATATAGTAACACAAAAACAACATAGTAACACAAAAACAAAAATATAATTCAAAGACTTCACTACAACACGTGAATAACTCCTATACAGTCAAAACAGTATCAAAGGGAATTTCTCTTAAAGTGTCAGTGAACACCTCCTCATTGGCTCCTCGCCGTCGATATGACATCATCATGATCATAGGTCATCATGATGTGTGATATATTGTCTTAAGATTCTGAAAAGTGTTTGGTAAATAGCAAATACCAAGTCATACTTATTAAGGCTTTGTTCGTCAGAAGATAGACCAGAAAACTGTCGATAAAATTCCTAGGCCTCAATACTGTTAAAAATACACCCCATGAAAACCTTTGACGACGGAAATTATGGTGACTGCCGACGCCCATAGACATCCACATCCGCGTAATTGTCATGTAGATGCGTTGACTTACTTGCTTCCTCCCCTACCAAGTGGCCACCGGTTACTCACAGGCCTCACCAGGAAAAGCTGTCACTTTAAAAATAACACGGTTTGTCGTAAAAGGGTTCTGATTTCTCGTACTCATCACGAGACTAATGAAAAAAGTAGCCTGAGCTGGGGAACCCACAATCTCCAGCGTAACTAACGAAACCACATCCCCAATTGGTGATCAAATCGGTGCCAACAACGCCTACAATGGAAAGAACCTCGAATGTAATGAAGACCGTAATGTTCACTTATAATCAGGCGCCCCAGCTCGTTATAAACCCATAGCCTAGTGAGGTGGAGTGTGGGGTCGTTACTCACACATCTTGACCCAACAGCGATATTGCAAGATTGTTAAATTTCCGCACTAGGGTGACGGGTGACGTGCACACTACATTTCATCGATAAAGCTAATTGTTCGATTTTATTTTATATCAATGGCATGGCATTGGCTAGGTAGTACCATGCTGCATAGGAGGAGGTAGTGCCATGCTGCATAGGAGGAGGTAGTGCCATGCTGCATAGGAGGAGGTAGTGCCATGCTGCATTGGAGGAGGTAGTGCCATGCTGCATAGGAGGAGGTAGTGCCATGCTGCATAGGAGGAGGTAGTGCCATACTGCATAGGTGGAGGTAGTGCCATGCTGCATGGACAAAGATATTTGATTATGTACGACTACGACGACGCTCCCGAACATCAGGATGATTACTCTGCCGACCTGCGACACCGTAGATGTCACTTTACGGTGGTATTAGATAAGCGCGAGATATCTCCTCGACCGTGGCGACCCAATCCGCTGCAAGGCAGCACGGCACTACCTCTCATTAAAGTCTACGTCTATCTCTTATGCGCTTTTCGCAGACAGACATTAATGAAAAGAGAGAGGCTACATTTGCTTACCCTTTATTGATTGACTCATGGTCTATTCGTAAGGATATTCAACTGCAGACATGAAATCCCGGGATCTAATCTCGGGTTGGATCAAAAACCGTCATTAGGATTTTCAACTTTTAATAATATTCTCCCGTGCTTGTACGTTACACCGTCGGTCCTGCGTCTGATTTGTCATCGAATAGGAGTACGAGGGAGTGGGGAGTGCACTTCGGTCTGTGCAAATACAATAAATAAATTATGTTAATGAAGGAAAAAAACATGCAGACGGATTGTGCAATTTAATTTGGTGTTTCGAACGCAGTAAATCAATACAAAATATCACACATACCGTATTTTTCTGTTCGAAATTTCTCTCGAAAAATTAAAAAAAACGAAGAGACGTATTTTGTGGCATCCCAATGGATCAAATGAAAATTCCGTGTTTCTGTATGTGGCTGGTCTTCTCTCCGAAACATTTCCACATTAGTCGCTGTGAGCATTAGCAACTGTAAAACACTTACCTAGAACTACTTCTAAATCATTTAACAGGTCGATTCTCTTTAAAATTGGCCAGACTGAGGCACATAGGCTGGCCTGGCATACAGGCCAGCAGCAGCAGTTATGTTCTTCTCCGGTGCCTATATCCACCCACATTCGCGTAGTATGTCAAATAAGATCTATACTAATGTTGTAAAACGTTTGTGTGCATGAACATGCTTATATCCGGGACTACTTTACCGATTTGATTCAGTCATTTTCAAAATGGATTCTAAAACGTACATCATTAGGCGGCGAGATTTTTTTTTTTTTTTTTTGGAAAATGTAAAGTCAATAATAAATTTTCCCTGGTGTAAACAATTTAAGAATTGCTCTAAGACAATACAAACTTTAAAATCATCATTATAATAAATACATACTCATATACTCGATACAAATATTCTATTTTTTATCGAGTGTCGATGTTTCTATGCTGTGCATCACTAAAGATTCCATCTTCCCACTTATTAGCAATAGGGTCCCGCAATTTATAGGGCCCGTTCACGAAATTGGCCAGTGTAGTGCTCGGGCGAGCTAAGTGATAGCTTAATTCTACGTAAAATATAAGGGTAGATGTTACGCTATTGTTATATGTAAACGGTACACGGAACGTCGAGACACGATTAGATAAACCCAATCCAGTTCCAACGAGTTCAAAACTATAAATTGTACTCGAAAAATATAGTATACATGCAGTATTATAGTATCTACGTCGTCGCATGCATATGAAATCGTCGCATACATGAAATCTAATTCGTCGCATGGATATGAAATGCATGTGACAAAGTAGACGTTCAAACGAAAATGAAACTATTGCGAAACAACCTCATAAAGTATGCACCAACTCAAGTCTGTACAAACATGACGACGCAGCCGAAATTCACCTGGGATTTAAAAATAGCATTAACGCCGCCATAACATGTTTACGCAAATGTTACTCAGAATTCTCTTACAGAATTATATCGAAGACATATTTCTTTTATATAATAAGTATATTTATTGTTGAATGTTCAAAAATTTTATTAGATTGTGATAGCTGATCGCTCATTGCCGGGGCTCTATCTCGTTTTAGAAGTGAGTCTGCAGGAACACGATTTGATTTCTATTTTTTATTATTTCTAGGAAGAGGTAGTACCATGCTGCATAGGAGGAGGTAGTGCCGTACATGGTGCATGACACTACGTCCTCATACGCAACGGAACCGGGCACGAACATAATGCCGCCGTAAAGTGACATTTTGTCTGTCGCATTTCGTGCGGTTTGTGAGTAACCCCTTTGGGGGGTAATTATGTTGATGCTTATGGGCGCTGGTGGTCGTAGAAAGGCTCGATTTCTCGTCTACTCCCTATTCCATAAAAAAATCGTTAAAACGTTTGATATACTATGCAGGCAAACGTCGCGTGACAACTGCTTTCCTTTAGATCAGTGCGCAAGCGACCGTAGCGTGCTTTACTCTCTCCCGTTCCGCACATCCCATAAGATTGCGGCTAGATCAGTAGCAACTCCGTTTCACCTGATAACTATAGTCCTCTTATCCGTTATAAAACTTATGTACTTCGTTATAAATTTAGCTATTTTACACACAAAATTATACGAGATTGACGCGTCCAAACAATAAAATTGACAATTAAATGGTTGTCTATAAGTCTGTTTACGGATGTTTTCATTTTACGTCATAACGATGCCCTAATTGATCTGTGTAAGGATGGCCCGGCGTAGTGAAAGAGATGACTCGTTGCGCTCTCTCACTCGCAGGCTCTGCCCATTTGATACATTATTGTGACACAAGATATTGTCTAGACGTCGTACATTTCTGTGCGTGCAGCGGACTAATTGCAACGCTATCGATTTCCAAGACATTATTACGTCAAAAAAAGTTTCAGATTTATTGTATTAGTTTAAATTATTATTCTTACATTATTATGTAGCTACTTTTATTAAAGTATATTTAATGTTATATAAGCTACACACTGTATTTATAAGAGAACAACCTAGCCTAGTTTTGCTATACGTAGTTTAAACGCTGACGGTGGAATAACTTAAGTCTGCAGTTTAAATGCATATTAAGGTACATCAAGAGTGTTTTGTAAATTTGCCCGGGCATGAGAGGTGCTCAGCTTATATTAAGTAGACCCTCATGTATTTTCTTCGCCCGCATACTTACAGAAGCACTGAAGAGCTTGTCAATGTCAGCAACTATTGTATCGATTTGAAAAAATATCTTACTATCTCCCTCGAGGGTACAGTTACGCAGGTGAATCCGTGAATTACTGATTAACAGCTCCACGTTTATACTAAAAACAACAAATAACCCAAATATTTATGTTTTTATTTACATACAAAGATATATAATATACGTACCCGAAAACGGTACCCTTCTTGCACTATGTTCGCTTTAGAAATATGCAACGTAGTACGTAGAGCTACGCTCACTCGTAGCACAGTCAAGTAGCGGAGCTAGGAACTAACAGTGACTGTCATTTATATGTTACATATGGTAGTTTATATATCACATATGGTAGTTTATATATTACATATGGTAGTTTATATATTACATATGGTAGTTTATAATTTTTACTGCCGTAGCCAGTTCCTTAGACCATTTTTATGTACATGGGATCAGACAAGTTAAAGTTGTCGTCGATTCGTTCAAGCGTCGATCGAACCAGCAACACGCGTATGGTACGTCTCGTTCACTTATATGTATCGCGCCACCTTGAAAAGAAAGCCACGTTGCTGTGTTACTTGCGGCTTGGAATTAAGAAAGAATGCAATATGTAAGTAAAACCCCCATCGGTGAAAGACCATAAAATGCCCTAATTATCAATTTGTGCCCATTGGAAAGTGAATGTGAAAAGCTTGGGTAGTATTGGAACCCGCGACCGCTGTATCACACACGATACGGCAGGGCCGCCTGATGATGTTAGTTACAGATGGATTTGGGAATTAGAACACTCTTACGGCGTTAACTGTATTTGGTTGTGCGGGGATCAAGTTGAAAGCGATCTGCGGTTCGGTATTTTTTAAATATTAGTAAGCCGACAAATGAGGAGCTTTTTAATGACTATTGACATTCACATAATTTTTTTTTCTTGCTACCTCACTTCCAATGGACCACCGAAGACTGGTAATAAACCCGATCGAGAGGGTCAAATGTAGCTACAAAAAAAAACATTTTTTTCTGGTTCCGTGGTGTAAACAATTTTGTTGCCTTTCATCGTCTTAAAATAAGGTAAAAGCATTTAATACCGCGGTAATAAAAAAAGACACCAATTAGCGATGTATCAAACACTTCCGTATTTATTTTCAAAAAATAACAAATTACGCGTAATAACATTTTTGGCAAGTAGTTCTATTCAGTAGCCAATCGCGGGCTTGCTTTGAGTTTAACGCTTAGGAATAACGTGATATGGGGACGTGTGCAAGCGTATACAAAATAGTGGCTATTCAAGTAAGTGTTACTGTATTTTCAACACATGATTACAAAAGTACAATTATTTTAGATATTAATGTGACTATTATTTATTATTTCTTATGTCCTTCTAGTTTTATTCTCCGACATTTAATGAGTTTCAATATTAAATAAACACTCATTACCACTTATAAATAAAATTCGCGGTGTTAGCTGCTTAAAAAGGTCCATGCACATCTTAATCGGAGTCAATATCGGTAGTAGATGAATTAGGAGGTCTAGATTATTTGCTTATTTTAATATATAATTAATTGTCTTAATACCAAATGCTCAACTATTTTACTCCTCCTCTATTATAGAATACAAATGTTAAATTCCGCCCTCCCAATGTAAAATTCCGCCCAATGTAAAATCCTCTAAATATTCATTATTTTTTAACAAAGTTTAGTATTCAAAATGTGGACTTGTACTGACCGTCAAGAAATGGCAAATATTTGTGCTTTATTCATTTGATATTTTTGTAGCTATTGCTTTCAAATTGTTATTGATAAATTTGTCGAGGGCCAATATCATTTATTCAATACCATAACAGAAAAAATATAATGTTTTAGTTTTTGTAGATCGGATTTACATTTAAAACAGTCTTATATACTGCATACATTGCCGCGCCATACATCGGTAATGAAATGAGAACGAGCGTTATAGCGTCTATGCTGCGTTGCTGCTGCATTGGAAATTTTAATGAACCATTAGCGGGGGTGGGGAGGAGGACAGATACACATTTACATTACCACTGACCGTGCAGATGTCAATTGATCGTTTATCTCTGTCTGTGTAAAGAAAACCCGGGATTGATTCCAGACATAGATGCCAATCTAATCCAATAAAATATAGTGAGTTTGTAAGCAGAACAGGACAAACTAGCAATACGAGCCATTTGGCGAACCATTGGACATTTTGGCGAACATTTAGACCCCCATTACATAAATACAAATACCTCAATTGGGAAACGGCTTTACCCTCAATTGGGAAACGGCTACCTATAAACCGCACAAAACGCGACAGCGAAGCTAGCTAAAATGTATCGTCGAACATAACTTTCAAGCAAGATTATATATATGGCCCCCAGCACACCTAGTGATATTTATACAATAATAAAAACTCTTAAAAATTCTAATAGCGTAGGCATTGATGAAATATATACCAACATAATAAAAGCAGTTAGTAAAACTACGAATGCATATTTAAGCTACGTATTAAATTTATTTATTGAAACTGGAGTTTTTCCAGATAGATTAAAAATATCCATTATTAAGCCACCACATAATAAGGGTAGCCCCGATTCAGTGAATTACAGACCCATAGTCATAAGCCCTATTATTTCGAAAATATTTCAAAAATATATCTACCACGCTATATACAACTATGTGAAAAGCAAAAACATTTTGTGTACGGAAAAAATGGCTTCAGACAGAATAAAACTATAAACATGGCTGTGTATGTCTTTCTGAAAAGAGTCGTGTTAAATGTCGAGAAAACAAATTCAGTTTGTTCCTTGTTTTGTGACATGTCATAAAATATTAATGAAGAAGCTTGAGGCTTATGGGATTAGAGAAGATCTCTCTCAATTGATACAGTCATATTTTCCTGATAGATTACAATATACTATCGTACCTAATTTAAATAATATGCCGCATAGAGAAGAGCCCATTTTGTCTACAGCGCGATATTTAGTATAAGGTGTACCACAGGGTAATGTGTAGACAAGCCCATGATCCTTTTTGCAGATGACAGTACAGTAACAATAGTATTTAAGATTTTTTGTAATTATGAATATGATATTAATAACACATTCACAGCGACAATTGTATGGCTTGACAACAACAATCTCAGATCTGTCGTTGGCTAAAATGGTACATTTTAGCCAAGGACAGACTAATCCGTCATTACAAATAAAATATGATGATCTAGAAAATATAGAGGCAACAAATTTTTTTGGGTTGATTGTTTATTGCAAACTAAACTGGAAACAGCGTGTTAATGATTTGTGTAAAAAATAAGTAGATGTGCGTTTGCTCCCTCGGGGCTTGTACCGACCTTGAATATCGATGCTATAATTATGGCTGATCATGAAATGGTTGTATCTCCTGCGATATGGAATCATATTTCGGGGAAACTCGACGGATAATGGAGTCGTTTTCAAGATGCGGAAACGTTGTATGCAGTCAATGTTCAACTTACGAACTATTGAAACTTCCAAACAAATATTCATCGAGTACAAAATTCTGCCACTGTTCTGTTCATTGTTTGTTCGTGCAATTTTTTTTTAATCCAAATTTATTTCCTGCGAAAGCAAAACTAGTAGTACGTAAACAATGAGACAACACTAAGGTTTATATGGATAATTTTGAAACTTATCTGCTTTCCAAAAGTGTACTATGTATGACACCAGAAATCTATAACAGACTTCCTGTCAGTATAAGGCAATCTAGTAACGACAGGAATGCATTTAAAAGCAGTCTTAAATCTTTATTAATAGGAAAATGTTTCTATAGTGTTTCTGATTTTTTTTTTAATAAAAAGAAATAAAATTAGTTTATTTGATAAAACACGTTGCTACAACATAAATACGTAAAACTCAATTAAAAGATAACTTCCTTTCAATTGTAAAAATAACTAATAAAAAACGAAACGTAAAATAATATTAACAGGCAGCAAGGTAACGGTTTACAACAGCGTGTTCCACAAAATGGTGGGACCTCAGCTTAAGCCAGACCTTACGATTTTCAGGTCTACCTTTAGTTTTTTAATGCCAACTTACTTTAAAATCTCAATACTGTTGCTTAATATGCAATATTAAGAACATTAAATATAATATATCTCGTTTTTTTTTTATTCCATTTAACTAAATAATTTTAATACTTCATAGACATAGATAATAAGATTTTATAATAAATATTTGCATGCTAGTAATTATACAAGCGAACTGTGAGGATATTGCAGAAAAATCCAACAACCTCTGTACCCACATGTCTGACAAGTAGAGTTCATTACACACGTATTACTTATCACTTTTAAGTCTCCCCGGTCGGGCTGTTGCACTGCAGCATGTCTCTGTCTCGTATTAAACATACTTACTGTGCAGTTTCATTAATTCTATTATTAGCAGCGCACCGCTCGCTTACGTCAATATGTTTTATTTTTATTGTATCCAGGGGCAGACGAGCGATCGGAACCTTATTACGGCCACTGACTCCGATGAACATACGCAAAGTTACTCTGCCGATACGTTGCCCTGCCTTCCTCCTCCCATCCGATGGGCCACCAGCTACTCACAAATCTCACGAAATGAAACACCAAAGATAAAACTTTTTCGACGGTGCCATATGATCGAGTGTCCAACTCCGCTACAATGCTGCATGTCACTACCTCTTCCTCTTTTGGTCCGTTGTTCTCTCCTGTTGAGCCAACAGATAGCTAACCGCACGGAACACGAAGGACTCAGGCAACCTCTTACTAAGTTTTTCAGTACTCGGTAATAGGGGACACATTACTCGCGACACTACATTTAAAACCTCGGTAAATGCCAAATACTGGAGTCTCAAGTAGTCCAATAAGCCATATAATAATCTAGAATGAAATGAAAAACAATAACATATTATAAAATTTATTAATCAATGCCACTCACCTTAATAAAGACAAAACTAGCGACACCTTTTGAGTCATTCATGTTGTGACAGGGCACTTAGAAATCTACAAATAACTCTATAAACCCCTACATTGTTCTAACGTAGTTTAACGTAGTTGAACATAAAAGGAGAGGTAAGTTGATTGTAAAATATAATAATATGCGATATATTTTAACGACACCGTAATCGACGCCACGTGTAGCACCATCTATTATAATATTTGTGTACCTATTTTATAATATCTACTGCATGTAAGTATTCAATGTCTGTACAGATGTCGCTGTTATATGATAATTATTTTTGAAGAGAAAGGGCAAATGACGTACATCTGCCTCATCCGCTATGCCAAAGAAACAGTTCGGGAAATACATACAAGTTTTAAAATCTATTGCCTCAGTTTGCCTTATCGTCTGTATACGGTGGACGTCCACTAGTGCCCATTTGCTGTACAGCTTTTGAAACGAAGGCCTAGTTACATAATTAAATTTTAATATCGCAAAATATTGTACAATATATTGGCGCCAAAACAAAAAACACAATGAACAATCTTATAAAAATTACAGATTCAAAATTAAAATATAATATTTTTTTAATTTTTTAATTGTAACAGTGTTTATGGTCAGATTAACTATATACACTTCGTCTGTGGACTCATTTAACCAGATTCGAAGAAATTCTACAAAACAAGATTGAAACGTTTCAATTCTTACATTAACAATTTGATACACCGAAGAAAGGTTTAAAGTAAAATTCAAAGCTCTTTGCAACACGCAAAGTTTCTTACTGTATCCGATTCACGTTTATTGAAAGTTATTTTCTTCTCTACGCTTCCTCAGTCTGTTTGTTTCTGGTGGCACGTTGAAGGTAAGGAGAGACTGGCAACATGATTGTATAACAATTATGTGGATTTCTATGAGAGTTGATAGTCACCAACGCTCGTTTGCACACTTGTATATCAGGAACAGAATAATCTGCTAACAATATATGTGCATTATACAACATTTATGTGCACTTCAGTTATACATAGGGCTATTCCCGGGGAAAGTTTTAGTGTATAATTTGTCAGGGTACGAATAATACACGAGCGGAGCTGGGGCGGATCGCTAGTAACTCCTAACTTGAACTACGCTCACGAGCTAACCCCCAGGCGGTGTCCAGATGTCCTATAACGTAAGTAATGGCTCGAGCGTGTGTATTGCAGCCTCGATTGGCACACACCCACACACGTACGGACATAAATATATATGTAATATACAATAGAAGTATTTATAGAAATTGTATTAATAGTCATTTAAGAGATATATCAACCAATCCAATGAAGTGGCTGTTAACAACTTATGTAATCCTGGTATATTTGTTTCTGTAAGAGGTGTTACTATGCTGCATTGGAGCCGAATAGGGCCTCCATCAGGAGGTATCTCTCGCTCACATTAAATACCGCCAAGGTTACTAAGCTAGGCTTTGTGCGATTTGTAAATAACCGGTGGCCCATTGGAGGAGAGGAGGGAAAGAGGGCAACAATTCAGCACAACAGTTATGTAGATCTGTGGACTTCAGCAGTCATGAAAAGGCACTGCCTACTCGTTTGTCCCATTATAGTATAAAAAGGCATACAGTCATGTGAACTGCCGATAGATTAACAACTTGACACCGTATATCGTTTCGGGTGGACTCTACTCATCAACCATCCATCATGACCATGGTTGCTGTAAATCTTCTGGAACGTCGAGCCAGTTAAATATTTAAATAAACCGCGATAACATCCGTAGAAGTAGCCTTATTGTAATTAACACCTGCCATTTAAATACTAATAACATACGCTGTACATATACTGACGCAGCTACGCGGCGCGTATCCTTCGTTGACGAACAGCGTAACGTGAGGGTGACGCGAGCACACCTAAAAAAGTGCTCAACGCGTCTAAAGAAGTTTCCACCTCAAAATAGTGCACCTTTGCAGCCGAACTAGGCCTCCACTACCGGGGAAGTACCTCTCACTAACATAATATCGCCAAGTGGACGGCTACGCTTTCGCGTATAGTGTTCTACTTAACCTTTTAGATAGAGATATGGTGAAGATGGCTAACGCTATGAGGATGTTTCTCAGAGACAGTCAACAAAAGCCTTTGATTGTTTCTTTGTGGCGTAGATAACCGGCGTATCAAGCAATATATAGATAAATAAATAAATTGAATACTTATTCAGAAAAATGTACATATATCCACATTATATAAAAAACAAAGATAAACATTTCTAAATTCAAGTGGACCTTGCAGAAATGATCTCAAGCTCAAAACAACAATTTACTCAATATGACACAAATTATATACCGTTACACAAATTCAATATTTATGTAAATTTTTCAATAAATTTAAAATATTTTTTATTATTATTTTATGATTGATAGACTGGCGAAATTTAATGTTTGACGTTGGTCAAATTGATAAAAAAGAGGACACACAAACGTCAGACAAAGTTTAAGGACAAATAAAATGCAATGCAAGTTTAACTGAAAATAAACACAAATTATAAGAGTCCGGTAAGCGTGAGGATCACCGATCAGAAGCCGAACATATTGTCTTCGTATATTTACGCGAATGTTATTCATTGTTGTGTTTTTATAACGGATTTATCGCGTTTCTTTAGGTTTTCTTGTGGAATGAGACAGAACCACCGTCATGAACGAATATGTCAAAATCCTTGTGCTGTCCTGTTATACAATATACTTAAATATACCTAATAATATACAAAAGAGTATAGGCTCCAAGTGCGTGAGTAAAATTGGCACTAACCAATTTTTTGTATTTATTTTTAATAGAATAGGGTGAAAATGAGCGATCGCAGCCTCTCTTACGACTACCGACGCCTATGAAAATCAACGTCATTACTATGTAGATGCCATTGCCTTCCTCCCTCCCCCACTGGGCCACCTGCTACTCACAAACCGTATGAACCCTGAAGATGACACTTTACGGTGGTATTAAGCGAGCGAGAGGTACCTTCCCGGTCGTGCCGGTCCAATTCCGTTGCATAGGAGGATGTAGTGTTTGTTGTTAGTAGTTAGTAGTATCTGTTGGTACAGCGGTTAAAAAGGTATAGCTATTACAGACAGACAGACGGACGGACAGCAGAATCAGAACCATTTTTACCCTTCGGGTGCGGGAACCCTAAAAACAATATTGCCGATGCACTATATTTATGCCGAGTATACCAGGAACACATAAAATCGAATTCATGGAATATCACCAAATTAATTGCGTTGCAATAAATTCAGGGGAATATTGCTGTATTATAATTTCGAATGAGTCTGGCTTTAAATTGAGACGCGGAGTCGGGCTTTCTCAATCAAGAAAATATAATGAATTGATACATCACCAGCTGGTGCCCGCAACATCATCATCATCATTATCAGTCCTCATCAGTCCACTGTTGGACGCAGGCCTCTCTCAGTGAACGCCAAGACGACCGATCTCCTGCTACTCGCATCCATCCCGGACCGGCTACTGCACGGAGATCGTGAACCACCTGGTGAACGGTAGATATTCGGAGGGGAACGCATCGGCATAGTAATTATGTGGATGTTCGTGGGCGGCGGTAGTCGTGAAAAGGCACCGATTGCTCGTTTACCCCCCCCTTCTATAAAAAATATTAATTTACTTATATTGTTAATTATGTGGTGATATATTTTGCTAATCAGCAGCTCAAATGGGAAAATGAAATCCCGAAGGTTATGACTTGCCTTGTGTCAAAGCTATGGGCCTTTAAAAAAAAACGGAAACTAGGTAGGCTAGTTTTTGTTATGCGTATGTAAATGATTCTGATGACCTGGAATCATGAAACTTGGCAAGAAGAAAGCTAATATAATGCAAATACATGGAGAAGTCCCCTACTTTGTATCTTAGAGTTGTAAAGCCGACAATACATGTTGGTCGAGCTTAGACCAATGCGGACGTGCACAAATTAATACGAGGCGAGTGCAAATCCACCCCAGTGGCCAATACAGACGAGTTCTGGTAAGAGAAACACGATGGGGTTAGTTTGTGTTGTGGTCTGTGAATTGAAACAAGCTGTAACACATCGCTGAGGCACACACCCAAGGTGTCCCCATCTCCTGTCCTGCGGGGCCGTACTGCTTAGCGTATGTGTCTAACACAGGCATCAGCTGTCATAGCTGTCATCACAATACAGATTATGTAAATATCTTGACAGATATGCAACATCTCTTCCAAAACCTGTATTGCCGGCTCCCAGATAAACCTAACGACAAACTTATATGTGCAGGTGGTTTCATAGAACATGAGCGCGAGCCGAAAGCTCCCAGCTTGTAAACTTATACCTGGCCTGGTCTTAATACTATCTGAACCGACTGACGTTGTCCTAAATATTTTTTATTATCTTTTATTGAATAGGGCGACAAGTGAGCAATCGGAGCCTTTTTCCGACTACCGACGCAAAAGAACAGCGTAATTACTATGCATATGCGTTGCCCTCCCTTTCACCCCCCCTGATGGGCCAGCGGCTATTCACAAGCTCCAAGGCGCGATCGCGACTCCGAAGATGTCACCCGGTCGTGCCGGTCCAATTCCGCCGCAATCCAGCATGGCACTACTTCCGACTAAATTGTGATTAATGATTAAATATCTTTCAAAAGCTGTTAAAGTTTTAGGTACATCAAAGCACGACTTTGGATGTATTCTATTAACCATCTGACGTATGAATCGTTTACGGACAAAGGATCGAATCCAGCCACCAGACCGCTAGTTTTGACGGGCACGAACTAAATCTATTGTCCGATTCAGACATGCTTTTACGAGTGGAAACCGCATATTCCCTACTCCTATATTGTTATGATTTTTTGGTATTTTGACTTTATGAAAATATTGATATTTGCATAATAGCAAAAAAAATCTAAATTTTAACGGAATTTTAGGAAGAGGTAGTGCCATGCTGCATAGGAGGAGGTAGTGCCATGCATGGTACATGATACTACATCCTTCTATGTACCGGAGAGGTACCTCTCACTCACATGATACCTCCGTAAAGTGACATCTACAATGTCGCATTTCGTGCGGTTTTTGAGTAGCCGGTGGCCCCTTGGGGAGGGGACAGGAGGGCAACACATCAGCTTAGTAATTATGAGGATGTTCATGGGTCTCGGTAGTCGTAAAAAGGCTCTAATTCCTCGTTTGACCCCATTCTATAAAAAAATCTGCATTGCTACCGAATTTCGTGCATTTGTGAGTTTCCGGTGGCCTAATGGAGGAAAGGAAGCGAATACGTGTATATAATAATTGTGCAGATGTTTAACATAGAGGCGTCGTTATCAAAAGACTCTGAATTGCTTTCACTACACTATCAAAAATCTGTTTCTAATTCACTTTTGAACTGTACCGGTATTGGCGGTACTGGCTATATTGTCGCCTGATAATTTTATTTATGAAAAAACTACTCTGACATGCGGATGGACAAATGGATGGAATGACGAAATTATAAGAGTTTCGTTATTTGCCATTTGGCTGCGGGACCCTATAAATAACAAGCTCGCGTTTTTTATTACAGCTGACATTTGAAATGCAAACATTACAAATATGCCAATTATTATTTTTTTCTTTTTAGAAATTAGAAATTTATACTTGAAAATATAAAAAAAAATTAACACAAATCCTCTTTATGCCACTTTCATAATAGGGTAGGCAGTGATTACGGAGCGCCACATATCATTAATTGAGAACTAATAATCTTTTAATGATGTTTTTTTTTTAATTACGATAGTAAAATAATTAGTTTCTGAACGCAAATAGCACGACGTTCCGCTCCGTCAACTTTATACCTATTTGATAGTTCGAGCTATGTGTTACCTCCAGTTGTCACGAAAATCACCGGTGTCACGCTGGAACGCGATGCACAGTTTACATTTGTATATACGACTACAAACAACCGTGCGTATCCAAAGATAATAACTACACTCAGTCAACAAAGAAATATTTGGGGAAAACAAGATAACTCCATATAGAAGCCATTCATCTTTATATCCCTATTATTATAGAACAGCTGGTAGATGGGCAGAGACGGTTTTTGTTCTGTCCTATCATCCTAACTAATAAGTTATTAATGGTTCAATTATTACAGAGTATATTTATTGAGGGGTCACTCTTACGGTTATTATCATGGTGTATGTTTGTTTTGTGTTTTTGGGGTTCCACACCTCCAAAGACAAGAAAAGGATAGTTAGCCTTAGGACTTTTTTGTGCGTCTGTCTTTAAACACGCTATTAGATACCAGAAGATAAAGCTGAAACTCCGGTCTGTAACCCATTGAAGGTAAGGAAAAATCATATTTCTATATAGACGCAATCGAAAGACATAATCGTAAATTTGAATGATCGCTATAACCAAAGCCTATGGGTTACTTCACAATTACCTGGAATTATGAAATTTGGTAGGAATTGAGCGATAACATATGGAGAAAATCCAAAAATGTGTATATCTTCAATATATATAGAAGCCAATCACACAGTGATTGATTACAAAACCGCAGAAACTATAACACAGCACCCATTGGTGGATAGGTGAAAAGGTGGGCAGTGCATCCGCATAGTAATTATGTGGATGTTTGTGGGCGTCAATAGTAGTAAAAATATTACTCCGCTCCGATTATTCGTTCGCCCCCAATTCCATTTAGAAAAAAGAGGAAAAAGGTCCGATAATATCAAATTTTACGTAACTACAGCTTTAGGGATAGACCCTAAGGCTGTATTTTTGGGGCGGGAGTACGCGAGGGACACCGCGAGGGGCTGTTAGATAGAAGAAGACACCCTTACAAACTTATTTGAACTGCAATTACATTTAAGCAAGAGCAAGCAATTATAGTGCAGCAAAATTGTGTCGGCACGACCGGGGAGGTACCTCTCACTCACATGATACCGCCGTAAAGTGACACCTTCAGTGTCACTTTCCGTGTGGTTTGTGAGTAGCTGGGGACCCATTGTCGGGGTAGGAAGCAGGGCAACGCATCGCCATAGTAATTATGTGGATATTCATGAGCGTCATTCATGATATATATAATAGGAACACAAACCAGCTGTTGAAGACTCTTTACCAACGACGCTCATAAACATCCGAAAAATTACTAAGCTGATGCGTTGCCTTTCATCCCCCCTCCCCGGAGGTGCCACCGGCTACTCACAAACCGCACGAAACGCGACACTGAAGATGTCACTTCACGGTGGTATTATGTGAGCGAGAGGTACCTCCCCGGTCGTGCCGGCACAATTACGTTTAACATCATGCATGGCGCATGACACTACCTCCTCCTGTGCATCATGGCACTACCTCTCACAGAAACTTTACGATGGCATCATATGAACGAGAGGTACCTCTTCTGTCATACCGGACTAAATGTGCTACCATGGACTAAGTATTGCCCTTTCTCATACTAACAAAGCATAAACGCCGTAAATTCTAGCACCTACATGGGTGTAGCCAAAATTACAATTATACGCAAAACCGATTAGCCGCGGCGAACGCTGTAATTAGAGGATGGACGAGCGATGCTATCCAGTTAGCTTTGCGATTGGCAATTATGGGGAAATCTCTTCTAAAATCACTATCACAACCATAACATAATACCTTGGGTAAGAAATGGTGCTACTGCATTGCGGTCGGATCGGGCGAGCACATCCAGGGGACGGGACAATCATGGCAGGTTAACCTCTGGGAAAGATGATCTGCAGGCGTCACTTTAGATCTTCTGTGATGTAGATGATCTAATGCATTAACTACTCATAACTTATGTAATCCTGGTACAATTTTATAAGGCCTGTGTAATGCTTAATTAGGCCGCATTGCGGTCGAATCGGGCCGGAGGTGCCTCTTGTCCACATTTTGGAATGTAATAGTGTCGCATTATGTGTGATTTGTTACAGTCCAGGAGTAAACATTTGCATATCTGTGCGGGTGTTTATGAGCATTGGTAGTCACTAAAATGAATCGACTACACGAAACGCGACAGCATGTCACGTGCCAGCTAAATTCGACTGAAACGCAAAAATTGCTAAAAGCATTGCTCGCCTAGGTGGATTTCATTACATTTCATTTTAACAACACCGAAAACGAGATTCCAACGAAAACAACATATCCATTTCAATCACCAAGGGTAATATAGGCTTTATGGCGGGAACGAAGTTAGAACAATTGACCCTTGGGGTCCCGGGGGAAGGGAGGGGAGGGAAGGTCCTGTCAAACTTGGGACGTTTCCGATAGTTATAGTATTGAACATTACAAGTTCGACATCTGTACAACCTAATGATATTATGCGAGGCATATTATGAAGATCCAATTTAACTAATTTGTTCATTTGAATGTTATTTATAGTGGCTGTAACGGATTGTGTTTGCTGCATTGCAGCCGAATTGGGGGAAGGAGGGAAAAATATATTAAACTGTCCGTAACGGCTTCGCACGTATATTTCACAAAATATGGCAAAAATACATTCATTTACAAAAATTATAAATTTTAATTTCGGCATGTTAAATATTACACGTTACCATGATAACAAATTCAATTTATAAGAGAACAACGTCTGTCGAGATAGCAAGTCAATAATCTCTGCAGCTATTAAGGACCTTCTTTGATCATACCTTTGTGTAAAATAGAACAAAACTAACAACACCGCATAGAAGTTGTAATTCTGATCTTAGAACGACTTAGATGTTTACTAAAAATTATTAAATGTTATATAGCCTATGTTCATTCGAGATAATGTAGGATTTTAATGGTAAAAGAATTCTTTAAATCGGTCCAGTTGTTTTCAATCAAACTTCAACAGACAATCAAATTTATAATATTAAATAGATTTGGCATTTCTGTATAACAACTATCAATCAACAACAATGGTAGTCATCAAAAAGCTCCACTCGCTCATTTCCCCCTTATAATTCCTGATTTTAATTTAGATAAATATTGTTTATATTATTTTTTGTATAGGACTGTGCTGCATTGCAATAGAAAAGGACCAGCGCGATTTTTTTTTCACGATATTCTTGATTTATTAAATCACACAAATTGTAATCATTTTGTTTCTCCATTTTTTTTTTCAACTCAAAATTATATGTTTCCTCTACAGTACCGCCGAACAAGATCTCCATATCGGGCGTGGGGGAGCACGCAACGCAGGGTACCCTGCTGACCCTCATGTGCACCGTGTCTGGGGCCAGACCAGCTGCCACCATCGAGTGGCTCAACGGGACACATGTTCTGAAACCAGGGGATCAGAATATACAGGTATGTCGTTATACATTTGTCGTGAGCCTTGCACACCTAGATATCCTCCCCCAAAGATAGCCACAGGTGTTCAGCCACTTCCGTCCAGCCCCCATCACATAGCCTTCGCTCCACCAAGAGTCGCTCGGCATGCCATGGAAAGGGCTGTACTTGGTATTTCTCTGCTAATTTGGTCGGAAATTCGGAGATCCACTTGGGAATCAGTAATATTGATCAAACAGCCAGAAAACTGTGCTTTAAAGCAAATCATTTGTATAGAAAGTGATAATGGCAGTTCACTTTTAAAATAATTAAGAAAAATCAAATACAGTAGGTACTTAAATATTATAAATTGTTATATGCACAGCAATGCGGTGTGAGTGGCATAGAGTGGGTTGCTCAGCACGTGACGGAGAATTTAGATTCACCGCCACCGGTTTTCAGTGACCTCCCGGGGGTAAGACGGAAGGCAATGACAACTGACTCGTGCAAATATTTAGGCACACTGCAACAAAATTAATTTAAAGTACATAACATATACCTATACGAACATATATGTGTACATGATGATTGTGTTGTATTTCGCGTTTAGGACAACGAAGTGTTGGTCGACCGTTCACCAGGCGGGCAGACGATCTCCGTGCAGCAGCCGGACCGGGATGGACGCGACTCGCAGGAGGTCGGTCGTCATTGAGGGAGGCCTGCGTCCAGCTGTTGACCGATAAGGGCTGATGATAATGATGATGACGATTGTAATAATAAAATAAGTAAAACTAACTTTATTTGAACCAAAGTAAAGAAAACAATATATAAAAAGAAAATATATGTAATTAGTACTATAATAAAATACTAATTTGTTAATTAAATATGCCTCACAAAAAGGGCGAAACCTCATCATAAGTTAGGTTTGATGGTCCTAGCGCTGACTTTCAGGAACACTCTTTAATTTCTCGCTTCGGCAATGTATCGAGTCCATCCAAGATATCACTGAGAGCTAGCACCCACACACCTTAGCCATAACCCACACACATAAACATATACAACAAGCAAAATATATGGGAAATTACTAATATTATTAAAAAAACAGATACAATATGATATTCAATTCCATAAAAAATTTATATAATAAAAATGTGTAACAAAAACAACACGCAGAAATTTAATCCAACCTGGACTATTTAAACTAACTTAAATGTGACTATAAAAAATAACAGCATTATATCATCAAAGTTGTTTTAGGATATCTAGTGGGTAGGATTTATAGTGGCGTTTAAAACATTTTTTGACGGCAGCTCACGCAGTGGAGGGGAAAGATTGTTCCAACGTTTAGTTGCTGAGTATACAATGTAATATATGCTACCAGAACTGGCAACCACTAGAGAATAAAGCATCTCAAATGGTAGCCTCGCATTCCAATACGGAATGATGGATGGCAGTTGTGTAGAAGATGTGCCTAAAGCCTATTAATAGTTTAATAGTATATTTATTCGATTTTACAAATTTAATTGAATAAAACCACAAGACGAAGACGTTTTCTTATTATTTTTTTACGTAAAAATTTGTAACGTACACAGCCAAACATGATTTATGATGAAATATTTGTTTTTCTTTATAATAGGGATCGAATTTCAATCCCTGGGCGAAAACTTGTTAATACAAATAATCCAAAAGGCACTACAGCTGCATACAAGGTCCCTAGTCGATACAATTTTGGGTTTAAGGGAAGGGATACTATTATCACAAAAGTCGGAAGCTTATCTGTTTTTGCGGGTGTTCATATGCGGTCGTTTGTCCTTTATCTTATATTATGACGACTGAGGGCAAAGCCGTCTGGGAACTTGAAAACAAAACTGTCGATGTATATGTGTTATTGTAACCGAAACAGGCAAGTTTGAGAGTTTCATGTGGCCCATTGGAGGGAAGTGGGAAGGTCACACGGCTGCAAGAGATGTGTATTATACACGTAGGCACTACAAAACACATGGGGTGAGGGAGGGAATAAAAGGAGGGCAACGCATCGGCATAGTAATTATGTGGATATTCATGGACTCATCATCATCATTCGTTTGTCTCCTTGTACACTAAAAAGGAACTAACTAACCTAACCTAACCTGTCGCGCCGACTACTTAAAGGATCACATAACTTGTGCGTAGTTAGTTATTAGATTCTCTGTATGCCACGAATTCACTATTGAAGATATTGAATATTTCTTGAATCTAGTGCGCGTACAGAATTTCAGTGCAGACGCTATGAGGTATAGGCGCACTACGGTAGTCTCCGACAGAATAAAACTATGAATGTATGTCTGTCTTTGACAACGTTGCTTTTGGAGTATGGGCCACTTTCGGTGCAGTTTATATAATTTATGAAACGAAGACGTTTTATTAAAGTGTTACATTATTATAAATTTTCATATTATTGTAATATACAATATGTATAATGTTAGTGTTCTGCACGTCTCCTGCACACAAACTATAGGTGTACCAAATATCTTACTCCACAAAACTCCGAAATTTGTTTTGGCTTCACATCCACGAGACGTTTACTTCGCATCATCATGTACCGCAGTGCGTACTCTTGCTTGTAGTAAATACAACGCTCATATCGCTTCCTCAGAAGCCATATCACCTACCTCCTACGTATCTTCGTGCGTTCTATATTTTTTGTATTCCACGGGAAAAATACGTACACTTCACCCAGCAGTAGTTTCTGAAGTGCATATTAAAGTCCTGCTTAGTTATAACTTAAAAAAAAATGTTTATACTATTTCCACAAATTTATTGATTTAAAATACGTACATTACTACCGGTTTCGTGTGATTCATGATCAGATATACAATAATTAACATGAGGGTAGTTCAATAAAAAATGTCCGATACACACTGTATAACATCATTGAACTTTTTTATGGTAATGTTTTATCTATGAATTATAATTTTTAATATCATTAATTATATTGCAAATACTGAAACCTACAATAGGTATAATGTAAAAATTGTTCATATATTTTAAAATTTCCTGTCTAGTTTATTAGGACCTTAACAATGGTGCATGAGAGCCAGAGTTGGGGAAAACCATGAACGCGCGCAAGTGTTACTGACACAACTTGTAGCGACATCTATTACAATACGTGAGTACCTTGCCTACCATCGTTTGCAAGCAAATGTAAGTACAGATGGCGCTGATTAATATTAATAATATAATGCTGAAGATTGTTTGTTTAAATGCGCTGATCTCAGGAACAGCTGAACTGAATTTCAAAATATTTTAGTATTGAATAGTCAATTAATTGACCAAGGTTCTGGGCTATATACCATGATGCTACGACTAATGGAACAGGAGTTGCGCTGGTGAAACCGCGGGGTGATGATAGTGACATTAAAACCATGGCTTTGATTTTACGTTAATCACTTAAATGTAGTCAGTTGACTACTTTTACGGATATTCTCACGGTTTATTTAATCATTTAACTAGCTCAAAGTTTAGTCAATCCTTGAACATGGTATCTGCAAAGCTTCTGAAACATCGGGCTGATTGAATAATTAAATAAACCGCGATAAAATCCGTAAAAATAATTTTATTGTAACAAGTCAATTAAATTACAGGGTACGTTTGGGCTTAACATGAAAGATCTAGGCTAGATATAGATTAATAGGACCGGAGTTACGTGGTTGAATCCGTTGGGTGCAGCTAGTACGTAAATTATATTCAAGTGCAATCTTTTTTTTATTCTCTTTTTAATTAAGGACCTTCGTCACATGAGGTGATTGCGACGGTCACTTCGTAATCTTGACTGAATATTCCACCATCACCACAGCCATATCATCTGAACCTATAACCGCGCACACCGAAGGCTGGCGTATGATCCCGCACAAAAAGGAAGTGAAATCTTGTTTAGGCGGTTGCCACATTTCTTGTTCCCGCTGGGCCTCTTCTCACTGTGACTGATGTAGAAACAAACCTAACATTATCTGTGGTTGAATGGCATAGTAATGCTATATACCTCTGGCTCGCAAGTGGAAAACTGCTCACTAGCTTGGCTGTAATTTGTTGTAATGCAACAATGACTTGCTACTAAATATTCCTCATAAATTCCCACGCAATCTCGGAAAAGCACTAGAAATAAAATATATATTTATAGGATAGGGACAAACGAGCAGTCGAAGCCGTTCAACGACTCCCGACGCTCATGAGCATCAGCATAATAATGCCGCTGTGCCCTTCTCTTTCCCCCCCCCCTTCCCAATGAGCCGCCGGCTACTCATAAACCGCACGAATCGCGACACTGACGCTGTCACTTTACGGCGGTATGATGTGCGCGAGAGATACCTCCCCGTTCGAACCGGCCCGATTCCGTTGGATAGGATATGCATCATGGCACTACCTGTTACAAAACATTCATATTAGGAAACGTTTCAATTTTCCATATAAATGTTTAATTTACAAAATAATTAAAAGGAAATGCTATGTAAATATGTAATACAAAATGGTAGGGTTTTAGGTTAATCATATATTTCGTTACGAATAATTAAGTAGAAGCTTTGGATTTTGGGTCAGCAGAGCTTTTTACCCGACCATCAGCAGGCGGGTAATGTTTTTAGACCGAGTACGGTGGGAGAGTAACATGATACATAACAGTTGTGCCGATGTTTATAGGCGCGGATAGTCATCAAAAAGCGACTATTCATTTACCGCGAAACTTCTCAACCTTTGGCTGCAACATTTATAAAGAAACAAAGAAAACGCTTGTCCACCTTTTGAATAACAGTTGACGCCAAACTATATACGCCACAGACAAAACCGCATGCAAAAATACCATATCCATAGCTTATAAATGGCTCAGGTACATACGCTACAACATTCTCAAGTTTCACCAAAATCCGATCAGTAGTTTAGGCGAGATTGAGTATTACTAAACGAATTTTCATGCAATTGTCACCAATCGATAGAGTGATTTTGGGGAAGGTTTTAATGTATAATCGTCCCTGTCTCGGGCAAAGCTGAGGCGGGTCGTTACTTTTGATCATATTCTTTAAGTATCTATATGTATAATTTAAGCGACAAATCCTTATTAGCGGGTGATAATATATTAGCGGATGCCTGCGACTTCGTCTGCGCACTTATTCCCACTATATCAATTATATCCTATTTACTATTCTGATATATAATATTATTGTAAAGTTTCATTAAAATCTATTCAGTAGTTGTTACATGAAACATTTTCGCGCTTATAACACTAGTAGGTCTTACATATCATATCTCAATCTCGGAAACTCGCCCAGAGATTGCCATGAAATTTAGTGAGCAGGGGTTTGGAGGCAGATGGAACGATCTAGTTAGGTTTCATTTTGTAGTAAACGTCATTTGATCCGTTTTCGGGCGATGGAATAATAATAATATCATTAGAATACGAAAATGAACTGTCGCTACTTTGAAACCCAACCCCAAACACGAATGGAAACCTGTGGAACATTTGAAGCAGCAAAGCTGTATAGTGTCAATATATATATATATATATATATATATA